>JACXVO010004596.1:69993-82668 GCA_015501135.1 Hapalochlaena maculosa
GTTTTGATGTATTGCATTAGTTCTGTGTTGTGTGTGTTAATCGCTGTTAGGATCACATGGTTTGTGAATGATTTTGGTGGTGGTGGTTGTGTGTCAGGTGTTTGTGCATCTGGGGCAGTGAATCTGCATGCCTTATGTGTCTTTTGCTTTGTTTTTGCCCTTTTTGTTTTCCACCAGGGCTACCTGCCACTCTTCTGTTTCACCCTCCTCACATGATGAGTCATATGAATCAGAAGATTGATTGAGGGGTTCTTCTGTGTTGTGTGATGTGGGAGCTTGTTAGTGGAGGGTGTCTGTGTGCTTGTGTTGGGGTTCAATTTTTGATGTTTTTCCTGTAATACTCGTCTCTTTTGTTTCTTCTGTTGCTGGTTTTGGTGTGAAGGAATTTGTGTGTTGTTAACAGGTGGTGAGAATTTTGATGGAATAGATGTCATCTTTGGGTGTTCTTGTTGTGTTTCGTTAGTTAGTTTTTGTTGAGTTGTTCTTTGTGTGTGTTCTGGTGTGGGTAGTAGTGGTACTTTTGTGTTTGGGGTGTTGCTACTTTGTTGTGGTGGTGTTATTTTGTTGAGCTGTTTGTGGGGCATCCTTTGCTTAAGTGTTTCTCACTGCCACACCTGTAACATTTGGGTTTGCAACCCTCAGTTATAATGTATAGTCTCGGGTTCAATCAAGTGTGGAATGAGGTGTAATGAATTCTGCTCAATTTGAGCTAGTATGTGTATCTGTCTACCCTTCCATACCGTTTTGTCTATCTCAGTAATTTCCAGAATGTTGTAATTTTTTGTTCTGTAGAATATAGCTGAGAGGAGCCATTGAGTATCTACCTCTGAAGTAATATTCCTGACTGTGATCTTTGTGACCTTTTGCCCAAGATAGATGGGTGTTAGGGTTATTTTGTTTGACTTTAAAGTGAGCGTTGAATAGCTTTTTTCTAATTCTTCACTTTTAAAGCAAACTTCAACATGTCCAAATCTGTGGGAAAATTTTGCTGATTGTACAGTGGCTGGAGGCAATTTTCAAAGGTTTGCGATGCATTTTCCATTTTTCTAGTGTTGTTTGAAATTTTGTATACAATGGACTTTTTTGTTGTTTCTTTGATGTTGTCTGGAATTGCAATTTTCAAAATGCCATTCATTTCATATGCAAGTGATTTTGAGGATTCTATCGCCTCGTGTGAGTAAGTAAGGATTTTCTTGTTTTGTTTTACAACATTGGCCAAATTTTGCTTTTCTGTATTAGAGTTGGTGGTGGTGGTGGTGGCGGCAGTAAGAGTAGGCGCTGTTGTGTTTCCAGTGGTGGTAGTAATTGTTGATGTGGTAGTGGCAAGAGGGCTTTCAATACTTTGCTTCTCTCCCTCTTCCTTCTTCAGCACATGCAAGCAAGTCACTCACAGCGTCTGCAAGTGTGCAATCGTGTAAGTTTTCTTTTTGTTGGTATGGTATGCAGGGAACTCGGTCAAAAACCTAGCACCCATGCGACTAGGAACGCCAGACATTTGCATTTTTTAAAGAAAATTTTGGGGTGAAAATGTTTAAGGCTTGAGATTTAACCCTACGGGTCAAATCCCACCTCTGAGGGGTAGACAATTGTTTACTGTGGGTGCTTATACACCTTCGGCATGAAAAAGAATTTTCAAAAACGGCCTACAAACAGTGAAAAAAATAAAACTTACGGAGCCGATGTGAACAATCTTCTGTCAGTCTGAGACAGACAGACAGGCAGGCAGACAGGCAGGCAGACAGACAGACAGACAGACAGACAGACAGACAGACAGACAGACAGACAGACAGACAGATAGATAGATAGATAGATAGATTCCAAAGTTTACATGAAGTTTATGGATTTGACTGTAGATTAGACTGGATCAAGGCTACTAGACTTGATGATGATCAACACTAACATCAGGAAACCAGCCAACCACCTGATCACCTACAAATCTGATAAATGCATGAACTAGACTGGTTATTTTCTCACTAGAAAATAGGATAGATGGATGATTGTAAACATAGATTAGTGGGTAGTGACTTCAGATCTATAGCTAGGACTCAGAAACACATGTTAGTCTGAGAAAGGAGGAACTAGAAGCTTAAAGATCCATCAAACAGTCAGAGATTTAAAGTAGACATAACTGAAGTGTTTGAGGGAAAGGAGATATAAACATATAGCGTAGAAGACAAGAGGAAGTTTTATAAAGGACAACTTACTAAGAGTTGCAGACAAAATCTGTGGTTGGTGCTATGTTACAGAGCACTATGCTGGGACAATGAGGCAGACAGAACCACAAAAGAGATGAGACAAGCTTGGAAAGGATGGGGAAAGTAGAGAATTATATAAAGTGGTTAGAAGAGAAGCTAGGTAAGAGTTTCTTAGTAAAGGAGAAGCAGAAATGGCTATAGAATCCTATCTTCTTCTTTGTAAACCCAAACCTTTGTCTATGCTAAATTTAGTTGAAGGATTTTGATTCTCAATTCCATGTCTACAAGCTCATAAACATACAGGAATTCCCACAAACAGCCAGTCTTAAACTTTCCTGTTGTTATTCAGAAGTCTATAATAAAGGAGATTGAGAACTAAGGCCTGATGGCATTTCTTTTCTTTTTTCACCATTCTTGCAAAGTTATCATTTAATGTTCTACAACAAGATTACTAATGTGCAATCATATTCTGTAAAGCTCTGTAACAAGATTGTCAACACTGTTGCAAGACTGTCATATAAAGCTCTTTTTATCAACTTTAAATCTACAGACTCAACCTATTGTGATTTCTTTTCTGTTATCTTCCTGAAAACAATATTCAGTTCAGGATGATATTTTGTTTTAACTTATTTTCTCCTGAGATATACAAGTTCAAAGAAAGAAAATTTAAGTAATATTATTCATAACTTCTAAGTGGTTAGCAACTCGTAGAAAAATATGATTTCAAATTTTCCAAGCTCATCTAACTGTAACTAGTTACTATGGGGATTGTATAATTTGATTCAATTAGCAATTCTTAAATTATCCAAAAGAGGAGAAGATGACAAATACAATATAGTTGCGTCTACTAAAGGTAATGAGATTCATCATCTGATAATAGGTATTTCTGATAGGAAAGAGTTAAGCAATTGACTACATGCTACATTTATACAAGATATATTTTGCGAAATAGCAATCATGAACTTATGTTTTATTTGTATCACAGTATATTCTCAATAATCCTAAAAAGCAAAAACAATGTTGTTGTTCAGTCTATTATTAATAATTAGTTCACATCAGCACTGTTCAAACTCAACAAGCACTCCATTACAGTCTTTTGGATGTACAAATATTACAGGCTTCCCATGGGCTCCAATTTTAACATCATCAGAGAGTAACCGGATATTTTTGGAACGTAAGTCTTTCACAGTTTTCTTAATGTCATCAACCTGTAGAAAAAAGGTTTTGAAATGTCAGAAATGCCTTTAAAAGTTGTGGCCAGAAAACAGACACAGCTACACCAAGGAAAGAACACAACTTTATCTAACATTTGTCAGTATAAAAAATGAATATCAAGTCATTAAATATGTGAATTCAAGTAGAAATTATCCATTTTACAGAATTTTAGAAAATGAATTAATCTTTCTAAGTCTTTTATTTTAATAAATGCTAAGAGAAGTTGGACAAGTTGAATTTTGCAAGAGCTATTATCATCATTTAACATCTATTGCCTATGCAGGCACAAGTTGGATATTTTAACCAGGACTGGCAAGCTGGATAGCCTCATTGAGCCCCAGTCTGGTTTCTACAGCTGGATGCCCTTCCTAATGCCAACCAATCCGAGAGTGGGGGTGTTTTTACATGCCACCTACATATGTGCCATTTGTGAGACACAGGGGTTTTGGTGATTTTATGTGCCACTTGTGTGACACCAAGGACTTCCTTGATTAGATTTGGTGGTCTTATGTGCCACTGACACAGATACTACTTGCGTGGTCCCCAAGGACTACCTCAACTGTGATTCAACTACTCATGGATGTTCTGTTCAAGCTCAGAGATGTACCTTGAGTGGGAGGCCTTTTCTGCCTGCAGCTGCGAATATTGCTACATAAGACTTGGCAGGTCCTCTCAAGTACAGCAATGCACCAGAGGTCTCAGTCATGGATCATTTTCTTTATGAGGCCCAAGGCCCAGAGGTCAGACCTCACCACTTCGGACCACGTCTTCCTGGGTCTGCCGCTACCCTGAGTCACCTCCACATTTAGAGACTGGCATTTCTTTACAAAGCTGTTCTCATCCATACACATCACATAGCCATATCAGAGCAGTTATCTTTCTTGCACAGTATATATGATGCCTCTTATACATAGCTTATTTATCAAAGAGCTGACACTCTGATGATCATATATACAGACATTGCATATCCATCAAAGCTGTTATTCCTCTCTAGTCTGTGCATGTCCTTGGCAGTCATAGCCCATGATTTGAAGTCATGCAGTATGGCCATTCATACAAAGACATCGTATAGTTTGCCTTTCACTCTGAGGGAAAGGCCTTTAGATGCCAACAGAGGAAGATCTCTGAACTTTACCTAGCCTATTCTTATTCTCCCCACTATACTCTCAGAGCACCTGCCTCCACTACTGACCTTGTCATCAAGATAACAGAAGCTACTGACAACCTCTAGACTACTACTTTGGCAGGGGATGGATTCTATTTTCTGTACACTGCCAGAGGGCATTGCTTGAGTACGTCTACCACACACCAAGTCTACTTATCCAAACAATCACCTTCAGATATTGGTGCACCTCTTGTGTGTCCATACCTTACACTGGGTACATTTTATGGAGTTTCTACCTACACTGCTCCTGCAAATAGAGCAGGGCCATCTACCAGAAGAGACTAAAAGTTTGTTTGTCTTCTATAGTTCTGATAGTGATTCAGCAATGAGAACGTGGTTATCAGCATATAAGAGCTCCCAGGAGCAGTCTGGTAAAAAAAAAAACATGACCATCCTGAATTATAACAATGAAGTTTAACATATTCCTTTGAAAATATTTTAGTAAAAGTCTTTAAATTTTATTTATTCCTATATTTAAAAAATGTCTTGGTATTTAACTGAAAAATGCCATAATCATTTTTGTGAGTTTATGAATTCCCTGGTGCATGTTGAGTGCATTCTAAATAATTAAGATAGAAGACAGAATGTACATCTATGTTAATTTTTTAGAATTACAACTGTTTCTAACATATTCTGTCATCGGAGACAAATAAGGAAAATGAGAAGGGTATAAATTAATGAGATGATGTTATAGAGGACAAGAGAAAAGGAATAAGGAGATAAAGAAGAGGCATAAATATTTACAGTTCAACTTTCTAATCATGTAGATGTTAATCCATAAGTCCTTAGGTACCACTCTGTATAAATTCATGTAGGCTAAAGTCTTAATAGTGTAAACATCCAGAAATTGATGCAAACATATCAATGTTACATAAGAGAACAGTAACAAAAGGGATTAATAAGGGGTAGAGAGAAAAATAAATAAATAGAGAGTGAGGGAAGAAAGGGAGAGAGAGATGAGACAGGCTAAATTGTAGGGTTGTACTAGGTGAATCATTCATGATATTGCTGCTATTTCTATTACCAAAAAGAAACCAACAGAATAAGTACTAGGTTTAAAAATAGTATTGGTGTCAATCTGTTTGGCAAAATCTCACCTATGACTGCAGTCCAATGACTGGAAAGATAGTTTTTTGTTTTCACAATTTTGTATTGGTATTAAAGATAAAATATATAAGAATATAGTGTACAAAAATAACCAAGAAAATAAATAAATAGATAAATTTATAAGGGTAAATAAGGAGAGAGGAGGAGGTGGTAGAGGTAAAGGAAGGCAACATGAAAATAACAAAATAAAAAATAAAGAGGATTCAAAGAGAACACTAGGCGCCAATGGTATTCTTCTAGTCTGGGAGGAAATCTAGTCGAAAGTGCTTCTACCCATTTTATGGTTAGGGTCAGTGGCATAGAAATACTTTTAGCTATGGATGTATGGATGTGTAGGTAACCATGAATGGAGAATGGAGAAACCAGTTGAATGTTAAGTTATTTAGGAATACGATAATTAAATATTAGATTTTTTTTAGGTTAAGGTCTAAAAATGAATTAAAGAATTAACATTTATCTTATTAAGTGCTAATGTAAGGATATGATATAAGGGATATACAGGAGTTTGTGTTTACGATCGTGGAAGAATGTATGTGAGTTTTATGCAAGTGGGGTGTGAATTTACATTTGGATTTATGGAAGAATTTGTTTTTACATGTTGTGAAGGCTTTGTTGTGTTTGTTAAGCAATTGTGGTGAGTTATGGGTTAAAATTTTGAGGGCTTCTTTTTCATAAGTGGAGTACTGGCCCCGATATGAGATACCAGACCCTATCAGGTTATTTTTCCATTAATTAGATAGTGTATGTGGCTAGCTAGTGATATGGAATTGTTATTCACTTTATATTTAAACAAATTTATGTGTATAATATCTTTGCTTAAAATTTGTGATAGATCCAATGTAGTAGCTATTGGAATTACTATGTTGTGAATGGTGCATTGGTATACGACATTAAATTTTCTGCAATGGGCTTAGTCTGTCTCAGATCTGCAGTTTCAGTTATCAGTTCTATGATGGTTAATTGGAGAGAGAGATGAAATAGGCTAAATTCTAGAGTTGTATTAGGTGAATCATTCATGATATTGCTGCTATTTCTTTTACCAAAAAGAAACTAACAGAATAAGTACTAGGTTTAAAAATAGTATTGGTGTCAATCTGTTTGTGCCCCCTATGACTGCAGTACAATGACTGAAACAAGTAAAAGATGATAGTGTTTTGTTTTCACAATTTTGTTTTTAAAATTGTTTTTGCTCACTGATAATTTGCACACTATTATGATAGTATACTCTTATTATACAAGTCAAATTAAAGTGAACTGGTAGAATCAGCAACTCAGTCAAAGTACTTAGTGGAATTTCTTCCAACTCTTTACATTCTGGACCTGTCCAGTTCAACTCTGCCTTTCATCCTTTTGGAGGTTGGTAAAATAAGTACAAGTTGAATCCTGGAATCAATGTAATTGACTTTTTTTGTGAGTACAATGATACCTACAAGAGTACTGAGATATGGTCAGACTATTTTGTTGTTCCTCCTTTCTACCACAAACTTTTAGAAAATAACAGATATAGCATGTTTGGGAAGCTTAGGATAATACAATTCAATGGTGGTCATGTAGCTCAAGAAAATGAGGATGCTGGCAAACTGCAGGAAGTACCAAATATCAAAAGCTTTATGCCTCTGTATCTAGGAGATGCTTTAGGACTGTACTTTGAGAAGAGTGATGAAAAAACTGAGGCCATTCTAAAAGATGTTTTAACAGAAGGCATTTGTAGCCTATAGCAACAAACACATACTGTTGAGAAGAGTTAAATGTGCCAGGAAACAGGTGGATGTTTTTGCTAATTGAGACGAAGGTGGTTAGGCTGGGCTAGTCTAATTTATTGGAAATGGGTTAGAAAAGGTTTGCAACTGGTTTTCCTGATCACATTTCAGGAAGACTTCAACAACAGCCAAACATTGAAATCATGGCTGTCAGAACTTTAATGATCAAGAATAGAACATTAACATTGAATATTAATCTTGCAATACTAAGGTGGAACTGACTGTAATAAAACAGCAACCTTTGATCTGTGAGCACTTGAGAAGGGAAGAGGGCAGTTGCAAACCAAGTTGATCATTCAGAGAGGTATTGTAGCCAGACAGTCAAAAGAGAGGTTACTGCATCAGCAATATTTACTCTGTGAAACTACTGGCTGGTAAAATATAAGATCTACTCTTTGTCTGGGATAGAGTTCATGTTGAGCTCTGCACCAAAGATCTTAGTAACAGCCTGTTAACTCCTACATAAGGTAGGCAACAAATATAGTGAAGAATTTCGGGTAAAAGTAGGTGTTCACCAAGGGTCAGACTTCAGCTCTCTCTTATTCATCATAATCCATAAGGCAATAATGAAGGAAATCAAGATAGGCTGCCTCCAGGAGCTCCTCTAAGCTGATGACCTTGCTCTAATAGCTGAGTCACTGCCAGAACTGGAGTCAAAGTCTAGGGCATGGAAGCAAGGCCTAGAATAGAAGGGCCTTAAGGTTAATCTAGCAAAAACCAAAGTCTTAGTAAGTAGGAAGGCTAACAAAACACAACCCCCTCCAGGTAGATGGCCCTGCTCAATCTGTAGGAAAGATGTGGGCAGAAACTCAATACATTGTACTCAGTGTAAGCTATGGACACATAATAGATGCAGTAATATCAAAGGAAAGTTAAGTGAAAATATAGTCTTTGTGTGTGGGAAATGCACAGAAGTAATAAACACTGAAGATGTACAGATGACACATTCCATCACCTGCCAGGGAAAAACTAGAAGTAGTTGACAGCTTCTACCTCTGCTGGCAACTAAGGGCCTCTTGCTCATGATGAAAGGGAGGCTATATAATGCATGTGTGTGCACTGCCATGCTACACAGTAAAGAAACATGGGCCATGACTGCTGAAGACATGAGTAGACTGGAAAGAAATGAAGCTAGTATGATCCGCTGGATGTGTCATGTCAGTGTGCACACACAACAGAATGTAAGTACCCTAAGAGATAATCACAAGAAGTATCAAATGTGGTGTGCAAGAGAGATGACTGCACTGGTATGGAGATGTGCTATGTATGGATAAGAATAGCTGCGTCACACCCTAACAGTGGAAAGTACATGTGGAAGATTTAGACCCAGGAAGACTTGGGATGAGGTGGTGAAGCATGATCTCTGAACATTGGAACTCACAGAGGCAATAACAGGAGACCAAGACTTTTGAAGATATGCTTTTCCTACAAAGACCTAACCACTATAGTAAGATCGCACCCTTCATAATACCAGTGTTACAGGTTTGATCTACTTGCTGCACCCTCAGTGCACTGGCAGTATGATATACTTAAGAAATGTTTAGTCAAGTAAAACCAAAACCAGAATCGCATCTATATCCAGTGCACCTGTGCAGTGGTACATAAAAGCCACTATATAATTGCAACTGATTTGCAAGTACCCTTGCTGCGCTGACAATCTGATTTGCTTGAGAAGATCTATTGAGTCAAATCAAACCAAAACCACCATCATATCTATGACCAGTGCCCCAAACTCTCAGTGGCATGTAAACACCACCATCTGAATGTGACTGACATCCAACCGATTTATGAGTCTCCTTGCTGTGCCAGCAATTTGATATGCTTGAGAAGACCTATTGGGTCAAGTAAAACCGTAGCTTGGCAGCCACCTGTGCCAGTGGCACAAGAAAAGTACCATCTGAACATGACCAATACCAGGCCAGACCAACTGGCACTGTGCTGGTAGCACATAAAAAGCACCACCTGAATGTGGCTGATGCCAGTACCCTATGACTGGCTCCTGTGCCAGTAGAACATAGAAAGCACCCATTACACTCTTGGAGTGGTTGGCATTAGGAAGGGCATCCAGCTGTAGAAACTTTGCCAGACCAGACTTGAGCCTGGTGTAGCCACTGGCTCTCCAGACCTCAGTCAAGTTGTCCAACATGTGCCAGCATGGAAAACAGATGTTAAACCATTATGATGATGATGATGGTGTGTTATCCAAGGGCACAATACATTACTATAGTAAATTTTGAACTGATAACTTTGAATCTGTAGCCAAGCACTTGAAAATCAACCATAACATCACCTTATCAATAATACTTATGGTGCTATAAAGCATCATGTAACATTATTTGTGTGAATAATATCCACACAATTAGGGACAGAGAATACTCAACATACTTACCAATATAACTATGAGTAAGCAAGCTCTTAAAACTACCAGCCTTATTAAAATAAACAAAATAAAATACACCAATATGTAAAAAAAAGATATACTTCAATACAAATGTGATGCATTCCACCATTCTTGTTTTTCTCTAAGAAGTTATTGATTGGACTCTTCTTCCCTAAAGGATAAAGCAGCTGGAAAGAATAAAAAGTAATGTGAATTATTCTCTCTTTGTTAACATGGAGTAGATGGATTAAGAAAGCAATTTTCTACTTAGTTCTGCAGCTTGTTATTTAATTATAACCTTTTATATTTTGTATTCAATCTTACCTGGTCATTTTAACCATTTCTTTTTCTGTAATCAATAAAATAAAGTACCAGTCAAATAAAGTACTGAGGTTGATTTAATCAATAACACTCTTCCTCGAAATTTGTGGTCAAGTGCATATATTAGAAATCAATTTTTTTAACATGCTTAGACTGGTGGATGAAAAAATAGGCAGAGCTGAAAATGAAATTCCATATTGTATTTTAGCACTAATGTCTATTAACATTCTGAATTCAAATACTATCAAAATCGACTTTACTTTTCATCTTTTTGAGAGTTATTAAAACAAGCAATGATCTTTAGTTGAACAACTACACCTCCTTCACTCAAAATTGTAGTATCATGCCTAAAATAGCAATTATTATTTAGAGCAGGGCAGATGTAATAGTGTTTAGAAGCTTACTACCCAACAATTGATGGCCTGGACAATTTATTGTTCCTATTATACACATAAATCCATTGAACTAGTGAAACCTGTTACCAACAATGTTATGGGTCATAAAAACATGCATGATAAAATATAACAAAAAAAATATACCTCAATTTTAGTTTCCCCAAGTTCTACAAATACAGTTGATACTCCATGTTCTGGCAAGTCCTGTTATTAATGAAACACAAAGGTAAGTATGTGTGTATAGGTGTGTGTGTGTGTGTGAGTGTGTTGAGAACATAAATAGAAATAAAGAAAAGACTTAAAGAGTCTATAAAAGAAATGCGAAGAATGTTCATAGACACAAAATGAATACCAGTTCATCAATAGTAGTACACAGTAATGAAGATGTTGTATCAAGAGGTTGTGACTGGAAATGTGGAGCCAGTTACAGGTATGTGACGGTGTGAAGTCATGGCCGTGATGCTGAGTCAGTTACTTGATACAGGAATTCTTGAAGTCGGTTTATTCACTGTTGATTCGTAGTGAAATAATTCCCGAACAGTGAATTCCCAACAGTGGCGGAGTTGTGTAGAGATGGTGGCAATGGAAATGGAGGTTGCAGAATGCTGTTGAATGAAGTGTGTGAATCTCAATGTGGTTGCTGGTGTCATAGCTGGAACTGGCTGTATCTGTTGTGGTCAGTGACTGGATCTTAGGAAGTAGGTAAGGGTGAGTTTTTATAATGATCAGTAGGCTCTCACAGAGTTGTGCATGGGTTGTCCCATGGGATCTTATTTTATGTGGCAATTGGCACAATCGGGTAAAGGACAAATTGCGCTGACCAACCATAATAGTGAACACAACCTGGTGGAAATGCCAGTCAAATGTTAATCTGCTGCCTACTACATTTCCCTATCCAAACCCAGGCTATGATGGTGCTCATGTCTAATGTAAATCACAAGCTTCAAGAATTTTATTTACTGATGAGTTCTTATTAATTTCAAAACAATTTACACATGCCCTACAGTTCATAGACTGTCATGCACCAAAAGAATTTCTAACTTAATCAGCTCATAATAATGCTTCACTTTGTTTCTTTCACTTTTAACTTCATTTTTACACATTTACCATTCAATGACCAATTCATAATTATTACACAATTACACATGTACCAATGTTGCACGTTATTTACATTTACAGTTTCATATTAACACTTCAATTAACATGACATTGACATTTCTCCTTTTTCCTTTTCCAGTGGATTCCTATGCTTTCCATGTTAGAGATCCTAATCTATATACATATAAAAGTGACGAGGATGGATGTGAAATGTTTGAGAAATTAAACTTCCTGTAAAAACGAAAGGCCCAATTGCGATGAAATTTTGCACAGATGTAGTGTTAAAACTGGATTAAAATGTGACACAAATAGATTTTTGATCAGCGCCATATTCGATAAGTCTCTGAATATAATCAATTCAATATATATGATGGGGACGGCAACGAAAGTGGATCACGTTCCCCCTCTCTTTGCACTCTTACTCAATCTATCACTCGCTCAATCTATCACTCTTACACCTATGACACTCTTTCCTTTCATATACACTCTTTTCATTCATAGTCACGCTTTCTCTCGCCTCCTACAATGCTATCTCTCCTTCTCTTATCACACAGACTCTTTAACTATATATATTTCAGAACGATCAGCTGCTTCTTTCTATGACATACTATTTTTTTCCTTACCGTTCGTTACCTCGATAAAACTTTTTCACATTATGCCAAACCGAAAAAGACTAATAAGTTGCTCTCATAGAGCTCATATCTTAAAACTTCAAAGAAAGGATATTCGCTTGCAGGTATGCTTATATATGTACCGTTAAATTCTTCTGACAAAAAATTTAGATTATATTGGTTTGAGTTCAAAGTCAGAATCCAGGTGTTCAATCTCAGAATTCGTTCGTTTAATCTCAAAATTTGTGCATTCAATCTCAGAATCGAGTAATGGAAAAATCCATTGCTCGGTTCTGATATTGAACCCCAACAATATTTCCAGAAATAACTAGAAAATGTTGGTCAGATTTAATTACCCATTTTCAGTATTTGATTTTAATACTCTCGGAGTGGTTGGCGTTGGGAAGGGCATCCAGCTGTAGAAACCA
>JACXVO010004737.1:174058-185939 GCA_015501135.1 Hapalochlaena maculosa
GAGATAGTATTTGTAACCTTTGCATGTGAATTAATATTCCAAAGAATTTAGTCATTATTTAACAAAATTCAGTCCATTCAACTAATGTAAATAGCAACTAACAGGATTTGATTATCCAGCAAGAGATCTCTTGACTGTGAAGTCGCAACACCACCGGAATCATTAAAATTTACACTTGATACATTTTTACAGACTGACTTCAGTAACCCAGTAATTACTTCTAACTCTCAACCCTGTCACAATTTTAGATTTTAATTAAATCACATTATTTGAAACGATTCTATCCATTCTTGTCCAACAAATATCAAATCAGACATTGCTATACTTCACAAAATGCATTAATATACTTTCTTTTAAAATCAATTCTAAGGTAAATTTTAATTATACTTAGTTCTGACATTTACTGGGTTTAGGCATAAGACTGTGTTCAAGCTGGGGTACAGCATTCTAAGGTGTAGATAATTGCTATGACCTACAAAACTGACTTTAATGACCATGGATAAATGACAAGCAAAATGGACATGAACAGGATTTGAACTTCAAAGATAGAAAAACATGACTAAATACTACAAAACATTTTCTGATACTCTATCAATCCGGCTACTCACTGCATCTGTAGGTATATATTCTTTTATATGTTTCAGTCATTTGACGGCGGTCATGCTGGAACACTCCCTTCAGTTGAACAAATCAATCCCAGGACTTATTCATTGTCAGTACTTACTTTATTTGTCTCTTTGGCCAAACCGTTAAGTAAAGGGTATGCAAACACACCAGTATTGATTATCAAGCAATGGTGGAGAGGGGACAAATACAGACATATGCACACATATATGACAGGCTTCTTCCTGTTTCTTTCTACAAAATGCACTCACAAGGCTTTGGTTGGCCCGAGGTTATAGACGACACTTGCTCAAGGTGCCATACAGTGGGGCTGAACCCAGAACTATGTGGTTGGTAAGCAAGCTACTTACCACACAGCCACTCCTGTGTAACTGACAAATTTCAGTTATTGGGTTAATAAAAAAAGTTTACATATATCAAAACAAGATTAGATTATACTACTAATAAATAACTAGTTTTACAACACCTTAGTTCCTTCTCAAAGATTGAAGTAGCAAAACTTAGTTAAGACTTGTGTTGAACAGTTTAGACATTAGTGAAATACTTCAAGAGAAAACTTAGACAGCATGCAGTTCTATTTCATGCCAATATCTACTATCTCAAAGTAATAAAAATTATCAGCTATATATTATGATGGATGGGTATGTTTTACAGTTTTCTTTTTATATAAATAGTTATACAATACACTAGGGATCTCCAAAGTGGTCGATATCAACTAGTAGGGATCGCTGGGATTATTTAAGGGGTCGATAAATGCACATCTACTTAATTATTAATTATCATCTTATACATGCCTGGGGATCGATGAAGGGTCAAAATTTCTTGTAAGGGGTTGGTGGTCTAAAAGTTTGGGGATCCCTGCAGTACATTAAAGTGATTGGTGTAGGATGAGCATCCAGCTGTAGAAATTGAAGTCAGTATTGGAGCCCTATGTAACCCTGCAGCTCGTTGGATCCTGTCAAACTGTCCAACAATAGCAGCATCAAACATGGACATCAATGGTAATGCCTATGTGTTTATGGGTATAGGTAGGATTGCATAGTTGAGAAGTTTGCTTTGCAACTTATGTGGTTTGGGGTTTAATTCGACTGCATGGCACCTTGGACAGATATTTTCTACCACAGCACTGTATCAGTAAGTGCTTGATGAGTGAAATCTAGGAGATGGAAACTTAGTGGAAACCTATCAGAGGAAACACTCTTTCTTAAGTGGAAGATGTATGGAAGATATAATACACTGCCAAGCCTTGCAAGAGACTACTCTGTCAAAAGTAATCATGAGGGTAACTATCTCGTATCAATCTCAGAAGTTCTGCAAAAGAGAAATGGGTACTTTTTCTAAGCAATAAAGAATAGTGATACAATATTTATTTATTGCTCACGAAGAGCTAAACATAGAGGGGACAATGACAAAGAGGAGGGGTCAGTCAATTCGATCGATCCCAGTACGCAACTAGTACTTAGTTTATCAACCTCAAAAAAGATGAAAAGCATAGCCGACCTTGGCAGTGGGGCTTAAATAGGCCATGTTACAACAAGCATTTTAAGGTCACATTCCCTGTTAATTCTAAGCTCAACCTTGCAGACCCCACAATAAGTCCTTACTTTTCTCCATATGAACACTCTTACCTTCATATATTTTTCCATCATTTTTAACCATGTCTTCCACTTCACTTTACATTCATTTCCACCCATTCTCTCACTAAGTAATTTTCATTCTCCTTCAGCACATGTAGTTTGGTTTTGTACCTGGAAACAATACTACAGGTGTCATCTTCCTAGTGAGACAGCTGCAGTAGAAATACTTGGCCAAAAGTATGCTACTGTACTTTGTTGACCTAGAGAAAACCTTCGACAGAGTTCCCTGTTCTGTTATATGGTGGTCTTTAAGAAACTTAGGAGTTAGAATAGCCCAAGCCATGTACAGTGGTGCTTGAAAATCAGTCATGAATATAATGATGAATTTCTCCGTTCTCAGCTCTTGTTCTCACCTCTAAGCCATAACAGAGGAATTCAAAACTGGATGCCCATGGGAATTGCTATATGCTGATGACCTTACTCTTATTGCAGAATCTTTAGTAGAATTGGAGAAAAACATTCCAGACATGGAAACAAAACCTGGAATCAAAGGGTCTTAAAGTTAACCAAGCAAAAACCAAAGTAGTTAGTAAGAAGGATAAAACTTTTTCTGTCAGGTAAATGGTTCTGCTCAATGTATAGGAAAGGAGTTGGAAGAAATTCCATTTGTTGCATCCGATGTAAACTATGGACACATCAAGGGGCAATGGAATCACAAGTAGATGAACAGATAAACTTGTCTTTGTATTTAATAGATGTGCAAGAAGAATAAGCACTAAGAGCACACAGGAATTAAATTCTTTCAAATTCTCAGGAGGCTCTCTTGAGGTTGTAGATAGTTTCTGTTACCTAGGTAACCAAATTAGCAATGGTTGAAGACATTCTGAAAGTATTGTTTCTAGAGAGCTATTACTTCTGTTGGCAACAAAAAGACCTTCTCTGAGTGAAAGATAGACTATGTGATGCTTGCATGTGAATGAAACACGAGCTTTGAATGCAAAAGACATGTAGAGTGGAGAGAAATGAAGGTAGCATCTACAATAAAGTGTATAGAAAGAAATGTTGAGCATAAGTGGAATCAAATGTATCATGTAAGACAGAGGTTCTCAAACTTTTGGGGCCACCCCTCCCCATGGCCACATAATACCCTCAGCGCCCATACCCCAATTTTTATGTATAAATGAAAATTTGATATTTCATTAATTTATATATACTTTTTGATAATTAATATAATATTATAATAATAGAAATGCATAAGTGTCCCCTAATTCTCTGCCTTTCTCACAATGTCTCCTTTTTCTTTACCATCCCGTTAGTCATCAGCGCCCACCTGGACCTTCTCAACGCCCACCAGCAGGCTGTAGTGCCCACTTAGAGAACATATGATGTATGTTGGATTGCACAGGATGTATATGAATGAGGATAGTTGCATAAAATAGTGCTGATCACTGACAGTAAATGGTGCCCATGGAAGTGGGAGAGACAGGAAGATGTGGGATAAAGTATTGATTTCAGGATGCTGTGCCTCAAGGAGGAAATGACAATGGACTGAGATGTCTGTGAATACGAAGTTCTTGAGAAGACCCACCCAAGTCAGTGAAACTGAGTTCTAGAAGTGTTGTGTCCCACCCATACTTAAAAAAATTCTCACACACTACCACAATAAACCAAACTACATCTCTCTTCCTCACAATTCCACTTTATGCACTGGGTTTACCTCCCACTCCCCAATCCTGTTCACTTGGCCCTGTGCCACTCTATCATTGTTCTCTGCTAACTTCTGACTTGTGTCTTCCACCCATGCTGTCTCACTGCATCATTGCATATGCCCGGCACTTTGCCACTATCTCTATAATGCTGTCTGCCCCACTTTCTCTTTCTCCTCTTGCACACCGATTGGGTAACCATGCATTTTCTTTGCAGCAGTGCACCTGTTTCTGTCTTCATTCCTGATCTCTCTCTTTGGCTAGGAAACCATGTACCACCTCTACAGCAAGACACTTGGTTTCGTTTCTCTGCCTCACTATAACTTTTCCTCATCCAACACAAAATCACTTCTTCCGATGTGCCCTCCACTCTTAAGAGTTTTTTTTTTTTGTCAAGAAAGTACTTGGTGACCCTGTTGGTGCAGATGCCACTTAAAAGCACCTAGTCCACACTGTAAAGAAGAGTATCCAGCTGTAAAAATCTTGCCAAAACTGACCTCACCTGTGCTAATGCTATATAAAAAGCACTAAGTCTACTCTGCTGAGTGGTTGATGCTAGGAAGGGCATCCAGCTGTAAAAATCCTGCCAAAACAATTATAGAAGTCTGATACAGGCTTCTTCTGGCCGGCTGTTGTCAAGCTGTCCCAACCATGCCAGCATGGAAGGTAGATGTTAAATGATGATGATGATGACACCATATATGTTCATAAATTTCTTTCACCAAATCACCATCTTCAATTCATCCATACACTGTTATAAACACCAAATGATCCTCCCACCTTCCATTATAAACTTTCCTTTAACCCTTTCGTAACCAACCCGCCTGAAACCGCCTCTGGCTCTGTTGTACAAATGTCTTGATTTCATTAGCTTTGAATTAAAATATTCCACCAAACCTTAGTCATGTTATTTTAATAAATTCTTTGTTATATCTAGGATTAATTGAAAGAAACAAAGAACATCTCAAAATAAATGCGGTAACAAAAGGGTTAAGTTTCAAGCATTTCTATTTTAACTGCAAATGACAAACTCATGTTTTAAGTCAAAATCCCACAACGTATAGTATTTTGAAACTAAGAAAGAACACTACAAAGGCACCATTTGGAAACTTAATAAATAACTTGCCTCTTTAAGATAGAAAAAAAACAAGCATGAACAACCCACCTATGATTGGTGCCAAACTTCAGAGTAGACACTATCAACAATGGCATAGCAAAAAGTCTGGTGAAATTTTAGAAGCTAAAACAGAGGTGAGTAGCTATAAATAATGAACAAAGATGCAAGAGTGTATTGACCAGATTCTTCACAGGCAAGTAATGTGGATAAAATCTTTTGGCTTGGTGGCAGCACTAGAGTCAGTAGAGTATGCCTATTATTGGCAGAGAAATAAGTATAATTAAGGTAAAGCAGGTGACAGAGTAATTAGACTAAGACTAATCATTAGCAATTTTACAGCAACAGTGACCTCTGCATATGCAATTCAAACAAGACTAGCAAATAAGTGGACTGTTTCTCTGAGGCTCTGGCAGACAGTAATCTCATTATCATGTTTGGTGACTTTAATGGACATGTTGAGCAACACTATGGTAGCTATTCTTAAGTACATGGAAGAGATGGTTATGGAGTATAGAATGAAGAAGGAACAAAACTCTTGAAATTTGATGCAACTCACATACACTTCATGCTCACAAGAAGACAAAAAAGGCAACTGTTTATAAATACTTCATTCTTTCCAACAGACTGGTGAGAAGCAGCTTCAGAGGCATAAAACAGTCTGAAGAATGATATGGAAGTTGAAAGATGCTCTGGCAGAACATATGAGAAGGAAGAAATAGACTCATAATACACAACACAATATTGGTTAGCTATAAAACTAAATCTGTAGATTAAGTTTATTGACAGACAGAAGGCAACAAAATAGTGCAATATAGTGGAATCACAAAAACCAAGAAACAAGCCTAAAAAGATTAGAACACAGGAGGAAATATGGAGAACATTAGGTAGAAAAGAGAAACTGAAAGGAGTCTGCCAACATTTTGCAATGAAAAAGATGTCTTGCAAATTGAAAAGTGCAACAGAGTGAATCAAAACAATGGGGAGAGGTGTGTACTGAATTTATATAGTAAAGAACTTGTGAAGCTGATAAGAGACTTGGAAAAGTATCTAAAAGAGATTGCTGGACAAAGAGAGCTGAACGGGAAACATTGGAATTGCTCCAAATAAACCCAATAATGGGATCAGCTACTGAGATTGAGAATTATAAGGTTGGAAGCACTATTAAGCATATCGATAAACTTGGACCATCGGGGAGAATTGCCAAGATGCTGAAAAGTATCTGGCAAACAAGAACATGTGCCAGTCATTCACGTAATCAATCAGATAGTACAGTAAAACCAATGACTAGCAAAGCAGTTTTATAATCAACTGTTACTAATCAACAGCATTTAACATTCATTTTCCACGCTGGTACAGGTTAGTTTGACAAGAAACCGGCAAGCCAGAGAGCGTCACTAGGCTCCAATTGTCTGTTTTAACATGGTTTATATGGCTGGATGTCCTTCTTAAAGCCAACCACTTTACAGAGTGTATTAAATGATTTTTTCATGTGGAACTTACACAAAATTTTTACATGGCAACTGCAAGCCCCAGTAACAAGGTAAGAATACTTTAAAAGCATCAAACTGATAACCAAGTTATAAAAGTAACAACTGATTATGGTGAGAATTCACTTAGGATTCTGCTAGGTTAGGGAACTATTGATGGCACCTTAACCCTTTTGTTACCAACCCAACATGAAACCAGCTCTGACTTTGTAGTACAAATGCCTTGTTTTCATAAGTTTTGAATTAAAATCTACCAAACCCTATGTTCCTAATACTAGCTCAATGATAATTAAATTTTACTAAATTCTTTGTTATATTTCAAATAATTGAAAAAACACAGAGCATCAGAAAATAAATATAGTAATAAAAGGGTCAATGAGAAAACTATAGAAGTTCTTCGCTACAAGCAAGTCACGGTATATCTGTCAACTAGGAGAAGGCCTTTGATAAGGTTCAGTAATCTGGAGGTTTTTAAGATGAAAGGTAGAGATGAATGGATTGTGAAAGTCATGCAAGCTGTCAGCAAAGTAAGAGTCAGCAGGGAATTTAGTATGCAGGTGCATGTACAGGCATTTGACACTTGTTTTTTGAGAAGTTTAAGACTGGCTGTCAATGAGAATTTTTGTATGACTAATTCTTACAATTGAATCTTCAATGATTTAGATAAGAAATTCTAAGAGTAGGAGCAAAGCTTACAAATTGCATCTTGAAGAAATAGGAAGTTAGCTATTTAATACTATGCAAAGAATATAGTCATACACCTCTTGAATATCTTATATATTTCAAATTTTAAAGAAATATATATTAGAAATGACAAGCTTTAAAGTAAACATGATGAAGGCAAGTTTTAAGTTAGAAGGAAAGAAAATAAGGCTTCATGTTTTCTGGGCTGTAGCTATACAGAAAAGGAATAGATGAAAATTTTGTAAGGTTTACTCAAGGAAAACTATGAGTACGCAAGAAATGCAGTGATCCACAAGCATCAGTAGCAGACTGACAGAGATGAAAGACTTTGTATGTAACAGATGAAATTTAAGAGTGTCCATGATACGAATTCTCTGAAATGCTTAGAAGAGGTCATTAGAACAGTAGACAAGTTTGGTGACTGAAACCAATGAGAACAGCTGTTCTGGAAGTATAGTGATCAGTGTAGGAACAAGGTAGGAAAAGTTCAAGGAGCTGTTAACTATACTGGGAACAAAGAATTTTTATTTCCAAGAGAAGAACAAATTGCATGATGCTGTGGTATGAAGGCTAAGGTTACAAGAAATGACATGAACATGATGAGTTAGGTGAATGATAATAATGTACATGCTTAAATAACAGAGCACAAATGAGGTGGGAGAAAAAGTGAGTATGAGCAGTTAAGTATAATGTACATGAGAAGACTGCATGTGATGCATATAGATGGTTTGGTAAAGAAGTACCAAGCACTTTAATGAAAGTAATGGGAGGGTTAGAAGAGGAATCTCTTGAAGGAAATAACAAATAGCTGCAACTAGTATTGAGATACAGTGCAAGAGAAGACCTCTCCAACCTATGTAAACATGGACAAATGAATGCTAAAATAAGTTTGTTGCATGTCTAATACAAAAGGAGTTTCTTCTTTTTCAATTTCAAATATATAAACAAAAAAAAAATTCAAGGAGTGCATCGGTTGTATTCTTTGTGCAGTATTAGATGGTCAACTTCCTCTTTCTTAAAGATGCAATTTACTTGCTGTCCACAAACTTGAATATTTATCATACACTCAGATTGCGGCAGCCATTATTTAAAGTCTTTTGACTTCTTGTAGTATATCTAATGCAAATGATATTGACTAAGTATATATATCAAGTTATAAACAAGGGGAGAATTTGACTATAGCATTTATACTCTAACAACACTGCATTATTGTGAACTGTACCATCAAATAGAACCTACTTGTAGTTAAACTAAAGAGACTGTCAAAACTAACAGCTACAAAGAAAGAAATGAAATCTCAAGTACTGATCCTTCAGTTTGTAAATGAAGTCCTATAACTGAACAAACAAGGGAACCTTTGTGTTGGCTGAGATGTTAGAATAGGGATTCTCTCAACTGGAGTCCACATGGATCCCCAGAGGTCAACAGATGCTTTAAAGTGTCCAAGAGTAAGAAATTGTAATTTGTGGGTCCAAATAAAAAATTTGTTTACTAAGAGAGGTACCTGTATTTATTGAGATTTGTATTTGGAATTTATGTTATGAATTATAACAAAATTGTTTCATTGTTAGTTTTTACTAACCTACAAATATTTTATTTCAAAAATGTACATGTGCATATATGGGGATCCACAAATGATAAGATAACTCTCAGGGGGTCCACAAGCAAAATAAGTTTGGGAACCCCTCAACAGCTTAAAAAGGACATGTGACAATGTAGTTGGAGATATATCACATCTAAAATAAAAGACAGGGTCACAACTGGCACATTAATGATCATTGATGTGTTGGAGTGAAGCTGGAGGGTTAATCAGCAACCCTGTCAACACTGCCAGTTACAACCAATTCAGCAAAGAAAAATATGCCATTTAAGATTTCTTGTTTACCAAATCTTAAAATTGACATTGTTTCTGTTGCAAATAAAATGAAACTTCAAAATTAGAATTACAAAGCTGAAATTTTAAATGGCATTAGTAGTTGTGACCCATAATCTCTAAGTTACAAATCACAGAAATTTAACCTGTAGAAAAAGCTAGCTAAGTTTAGAAAGGAGCTATAATACTTTGTCAGGATGGCAACAGAAGATAACAAATCAAGATAAACAATAAAAACAGAAGAAAAAGATAAAGATGAAGTAACGCAGAAGAAAATAGAAAGAACAATTACAATATGAGGAAACTATGAAAATAAGAATTGTATAAACCTAACTAACCTTCATTAAGCTGGAAAAATATATCAGTGCTATAGCAGAGTGTTCCTTTAACAACCTTAGGCTACACAAGCTTACTCAAATGTAAATCGAGATAAAAGAGAAAAAAAAGGCTTTTAGAAGTCTGTCATAAACAATAGTTATGTTAAAGAAAGCATGTGCAACATAAGGTATCACACAAACAATTAGTGGATATATACGGCTTACAGGAGTCACAGCTGTGCAATAATGCTTAGAGTCAAACCTTATGTGAGATTTGTGAATAGCTTGATGTGACACATTTACTAGATTATAGAGACTAAGAGACCATTTAAGTTTAGCATTAATTTTTAGGAGGAGGGTATGTGGATTAAGAATTTCTTATAAAGACAAAACAGAATAGCAGCTGAAGGCCAGTGGTAAGAAAATTAGATCTTAATGTATCACTTGGATATATTTCATATTATACTTTAAGCATTCTAGTAATATAACAAGCATAATGAAAAATTAATCAGAAAACACCTAAGTTAATTGAATCAACGCAATAAATTATGAACTCAACAGTAAAGCACTAACTTATACACCAAATTTATAACCCAGGCAAGCATGCAACTTAAGTTGCTCTGTGCAGCTTAAAGTTTCATAGGATTGTAAAAAGAACCTATTACATCAGGTACCTCTGGCAACACACACACACAATGGCTTCTTTCAGTTTCCATCAACCAAATCCACTCAAAGCTTTGATTGGCCCAAGGCTATAGTAAAAGACACTTGCCCAAAGTGCCACACAGAGTGACTGAACCCAGAACCATATGATTGGTAAGCGAGCTACTTACCACAAAGCCACTTCTGTGCACACACACACACACACACATTTATATTTTACAAGGAAAAAGTTAACAGCACCTGTGTCAAAGGCAAGCAAGTTGAAACTTCTATCTGATAAAAGGTGTGTAAACTGAAATCTGAGAGTTGTTAACCTTTTATTTGTAAAACTTTAAACTGTACTCTACAAAAAAGAGAAAAATAAATCTATCGGTTTAATGTTAAAATATTTTGAACACTTATCACAAACACACACATCTATGAGCAAAACCGAAATCGCATAACAAATTTAAAAACTTTTTTGAGAAGTTTGTTTCCCAAACACATGGTTCTGGGTTCAGTCCAGGTGACAACTTGGCCAATTGTCTTAACATCCTTTAACCACACAGCCATGCCTGTCCCATATATTAAGAATATGGGCCCTTGGCTACAAAAGCATTAATGTGAAATCACAATCAACTGACAATTTCCGATTTAAATGTCTGAAAATTGAGTGTGGTTGGTTTCCCTTTGCGACACTGTGCTATCACCGATTTGGAGCTAACCCAATTCATTTAAGATGAGTGCAGACACAAGTGCTAGTAAGTTACAGTACATCAGCTCACTAATAGCAGATTTTAAAAATCCTTAAGGTACTTACCATCCAATCAGCTATAGAATATATACCAACTAAATTTGAATCTCTAAAACAAATCCTCCCATAAAGTTGACAACTAACATTCTTTTGTAGCAGCCACAAAGGAAATTTCGTAGTCTTCGTAACAACAACAACAACAACAACAAAATGTCCCTACTGAGCAGTAAATATTGTCATATCTTTTGTTAGAAAATTCAACAATAATAGCTCTCTCCTCTCAGAAATGAGACGACCATATTTCAAACATTTTTAACCTTTATCGACATGAATAATTTATATAGAGCAATGTGTGGGTCAACTATTAACTGTACTTATAAATATACTAATGAAAGACCTATTTAGAGCTTCTCGTTTCTATACACAATAAAAATAAATCAGTTCAACATTAGGAACAAACAAGAAGTTAATGGATGAGGAGGAAAGGAGAATTAAAAGTATTAGCTTTTGGTTCTTATATAATTGATATAAGCAAATCAATAAATAAAAAAACATACAAATGTGCATACGCATACATACACACACAATGTTGTATTATCTTATATGACACAAAACAATTTTATCATTAGGGCAAGTACAACTGTTGTATATTAATTCGAGCAATTAAACTCATCCATTTGCTCATATGCCTTAAGAAAGCTTCTTCACAAGCCGATTTTCAGCTGAGGATGATTATATATACATACAAACACACACACACACATTTAACAGACATTTTACAAATACAAACTCAAATTAGCAAAAAATGCACACAGAACTGTCCATGTCACTCTTAGCCACAATTCAAACAACTGTACTAAGCATTACACCAAAGTACTCCCAGTATATTCAGCTCATTCACACTAGCACCCTTACAGTGACACAGTGCAAGCTACTTTGATTTTAGTCTTTTTTTTTTTGGTCCCCCGATTTTTGAGGGGGACTTATGTTTTGAGGCATGTTCGTTCGTCCGTCTGACCGTCCGTTCGCATTTTTCTCTGCAACCATCCATTCAATTTCTCTGAAATTTTGCATGAAGTTGTAACTTTGGTCAGGTTAGA
>JACXVO010004846.1:71293-82352 GCA_015501135.1 Hapalochlaena maculosa
TATATATATATATATATACATATATATATGTATATATCATCATCATCATCTTTTAGTATCTGCTGTCCATGCAAGCTTGGGTTAGACGTTTTGACTGAGACTGCTGGGCTGGGTGGTCGCATCAAGTTCTGGTCTGGTCTGGCTTGGTTTCTATGGCTGAATGCCCTTTCTAATGCCAACCACTGCAAAAGCAGGAGTGTCTTTATGTGCCACCTACGAGTGTTCCATTTGTGTGACACAAGGGCTTGGTGATTTTATGTGCCACCAACATGGTGCTATGCAAGTGGCACCAACGGGAACACTACAATAATATATAGTGATATATGCCGCTAACACAGGTGCCAGTTGCATGGCCCCCCCAACATCTACCTCAGCCACAACTCTCCTGCACATGGACGTTTGTGACCCTAAGAGTTTGAGCTGAGAGTTGTGATTTGATGGGTGCTTCTCCTGCTTGCAGCTTCCGGTATCACTACATTAGACTTGGTGGGTCCTCTCAGATACAGCAGTGTGCCAGAAGTCCCGGTCACTGATCATTTACTTTGTGAGACCAAAGGCCCAGAGGTTGGAACTCACCACTGTGGACCACATATTCCTGGGTCTGCCTCTACTCTCAGTCCCCTCTAGATTTAGAGATTGGCACTTCTTTACAGAGCTATTCTCGTTCATATGCATTACATGGCCATACCAACACAGTTGTCTTTCTTGCACACTACATCTTGCACACTACATGGTTTGTCTCTCAAGGAACTGACTCTCTGCCGATCACGTATACGAACATTACACATCCATCGAAGCATGCTGCTTTCTTTTCTCTCTAGTCTGTGCATGTCCTTGACATTCACTGCCTATGATTTGCTGCCATGTAGTATGGTTGTACATACACAAGAATCATACAATCTGCCTTTCTGAAGGAGAGTCATTTTGATGCTAAAAGAGGAAGCTCTCTGAACTTTGTCCAGCCTATTCTTATTCTCCTGCTATACTCTCAGAGCACTTGCCTCCACTACTGACCTTGTCACCAAGATAGAAGTTATCAACAATCTCTAGCCGACCCCTCTGGCAGGGAGATGGATTCTATGTTTTTTTTTACACCACTAGAGAGTATTGCTCGGGTACATCTACCACATACAAAGTGTACTATCTCTGTTGATCTTCCCCTGATATTGCTTCTCCTCTTATGTGTCCATAGCTTACTCTGGGTACATTTTATGGAGTTTTTACCTACACCATTACTGCAAATAGAACAGGGCTATCTACCAGAAAGGACAGCATGTTTTCTTGCCTTCCTGCTTACTAAAACTTTGGATTGCACTAGATTAACTCCAGTCCTTGTTTCCAAATCTGGAACTTCTTCTCCAGTTCTGGAAGGGATTCAGCAATGAGGGTGAGGTCGTCAGTGTATAAGGGTCCCCAATGGCAGCCTGATTTGAATGTTATTGTGCTTAGAGTAGAAGGTATTACCTTATCAATGCATTAACTTTTAATTCTATGATGATAGACAATCCTGAAAATATTTGATAGATTAATCTTGTATCCTTTATCTGTTTCTTGTTTCTTTCATTTGACTGAGGCCATGCTCCAGCATAACTTTGAGGTGATTTAGTTGAAAAAATCGATTCCAGTACTTATGTTTTTGGCCTGGTACTTAGTCTTTCAGTATCTTTTGCCAAGCTACTATGTCATGCAGATGTAAATAAGCTAACACTGATCATTTATAGTGATGTGGGACAACAAATATGCACACACATACAAATACACACATGCACACACATACAAATACACACATACACATCAAGCTTCTTCACCAGTGTCTATCTATCAAATTCACTCACAGAGCATTAGTCAACCTGTGCCTATAGTACAAGTCATTTGCCCATGGTACTGCACAGTGGAACTGAACCTGAAACCATATGGTTGTAAAGCAAACTACTTAACCACACAGCCCTGCCTAATTTCCTTTGCCGATTTCCCATTACATTAGTTTTATGATTGCATTAATCAGAAAATGTTTGTCTAAATATTTATTTCCTTATTGCCCACAAGGGACTAAACATAGAGGGGACAAACAAGAATAGGCATGGGGAGAGGGAGCCAATCAATTAGATCAACCCCAGTACACAACTGGCACTTAATTTATTGACCCCAAAAGGATGAAAGGCAATGTCGACCTTGGCAGAATTTGAACTCAGAATGTAAGGACAGACGAAATACTGCTAAACACTTCACCCTGCATGCTAATATTTCTTACTTTTTCATTGCCCACAAGGGGTTAAACATAGAGAGAACAAACAAGTACAGATAAGGAGGGGGCAGTCGATTAGATCTACCCCTGTATACAAATGGTACTTAATTTATCAACCCTGAAAAGATGAGAGGTAAAGTCAACCTTAGTGGAATTTGAACTCTGAACGTAAAGACAGATGGAATACCACTAAGTACTTTGCTTGGTATGCTAATGGTTCTTATCTTTTTATTGCCCACAAGGGGCTAAACATAGAGGGGACAAACAAGGACAGATAAGGGGGAAGGAGCCATATTAGATTGACCCCGGTATGCAACTGGTACTTAATCAATCTACCCCAAAATAATGAAAGGCAAAATCAACCTTGGTGGAATTTGAACTTAAAACCATAAGGACAAACAAAATGCTGCTTAGCATTTTACTTGGTGTGCTAACATTTCTGCCAGCTTACTGCCTAAGTTTTGTATAGATATTATGAAAACTATAAGATTAAAGCATATTTCTTTTTATATTAAATTAGATATTATGGTAGCTTTGACATGTTTTACTAATTTTATAACCATTGCAACAGGGACTGGGCTGTAATAATTAAAGACAGTATTCTGTGCCTGTGGGCTATGGTGGCATATTATATTACTCGACTTTGTCCACTCAGCTGAAAATAGGTACTACTCTAGTTTCGTTTGCAAATACTTAATATCCAAGCACAGCATCCAGCTGTTAACACCTGTTCCAACATTTTCGTACTGATATTTTGATATTTATACTGTCTAACTTATGTAAGAAAAGTAGGTTTAAAATGGTTAAAAGCAAAATCTGTGGTATGAACGAACATTAATAAATTTGCCCTCCCGATGATTCATCTGAATGAATTTTTCCTGATAGAATTCATTCAAATTGTTTGTTTTCTAGTAATCAATACCAGTGTCCCATTGTGTCCCTCTAACTTTGTCTTTAATGTTTTTTTACTTACTTCACTCATTGAAATACTGCCATGGTAGGGGGACCATCTCCAAAGGTTTTTCTTTTTTAAACACAATTCAACCCCACTTTGAAATTTTTTGTATTTGTATTTTTTTCTTTAAGTCTGATTCTTATTCTGTCAGTCTTTTTTGTCAAACCACTAAGTTAAGGTAGATGTAAACAAGCCACTACCAAGTATTAAGCAATTGGGTGGGGAGGGGACAGACAAATAAATACATGTATAGGTGTGTATGTTTATGTGTGTTTATATATACCTCCTGTACCCATATATATATTTATAAGTATATGCATGCATGTATATATGTATATATTTATATATATGTATATATATTGACATTATTGACATATATATATATATATATAGATAGATAGAGAGAGAGAGAGAGAGAGATGCATGCATATATACATACGTACACACACATACATACATACATACATACATATATACATACATACACACACAAACACACACAATTTGACAGATAGATAGAATGAAAGAATATGTCAGGATTCTGCACAATTTTCATTTTCTAAATTCACTTGCAAGGCATTGATTAGCCCAGAACTATAGTACATAACACTTGCCCTATGTTCAAGGCACTGGGAGCAAACTCAAAACCACATGGTTACAAAGCATGCTTCTTAACCACATAGCCATTCCTGTGTCTGTTTATTAAACTTAATAATCCATCCATTGAATCTTTAAATATGTTTCATCATGTTACCGATCACATATTTTGTGGCACTTTAAAGAAATTCCTTCATAAATTGTACATTTTTATGCCAACAGTATTCATCAATCTGCCTCTGAATATTTCACTAAATAGTTGCAGTTTTATTATCCCTATAATTCAGTTGACTCTCACACTCTTAAATACTCCATTTCTAACTTTATAAGGACCTTCCTTTCTGTCACAAGAACTTCTTATTAGTGAATGCAGGTGTATTTATTGTTTTCAGTAATGCTTGTCTGTCGATGTCTCAAGAACAGCTGGGTGGATTTGGTTGAAACTTTCAGGGATGTTTGGCCTCATGACTGGCACAAACTGATTAGATTTTGGAATCGATATGGTACCAGACAAGGATTCTGGATTATTTTTTCTGCTTTCTTTTTACTAATTTTCGAGATTAGTTGTGTTCATTTTTAGTATTCCTGTTTGTGAGAGCTGTTGAGTTTATTTCTGATATTTTCATTTTAAAAATACTCTCTGGCTAATCGTTGAGAGGATCTTGGTGTTGCCTTGTCTGAGGTTTGCACTCTCTGAGTGTTCTTGTTATATTTATTATCAAACAGATTAATGCTTATAATATCTAAACTTGCCCCTTTTTTAATATATAGAGATGACATATTGAACTCCTCATTCTCATGAGACAAGCACAAGGATAGAATGAGAAAATTAAATAATTCTTTAATCTGCTACTACTGTGCCCATCCATAGTTCAACTCTGCATTAACTGACGAAAACTATCAAACAACAACAATTTGAGCAATCAAGGAAGCTTCTATAGGGTCATTAAACACCTTAGAAATAGCAACAAAATCTCTCTCAACTTACATCTTTCCATCTCAAAAAAGGAAGGACTTATTGAATCAAGTAGTCAAAGATACATTTTCCAGTTCTATATTTAAGAGATGAGGAATTATGTACATTACTTACATATGTCCTCATCTTGTTTGTTATTAACATATTTCGGCTGATATACACTTCTCGTTCCTAATGTGTTTTTTGATGATGATGATGATGACGGCGAAGAAGAAGAAGAAGAAGAAGAAGTCACTGCCTGGAATTCAGCTCAGAATTTTGGGGTTAATAGCCCATGCTCTTAACCACTATGCCATATGCCCATGAGCATAAATAATGTAAAGATACATTTTATTTGAAAATGGAAAGGGATGCTCATAACTGGAATATCTTTGGTCATAAGTATGTGTATCAAGACTGACCTGGGGGTTGTACAACTAACAATTTCTTGTATCTATTTTCCATGTGACTATATGACCTAAACATGCATTGATACAGTCTACTATAGACAGAAATCTCCATCAAGCTTATCTTAGACATACATCTACTTATTACATCTACGGTATCATTCTCTTCTTATTTTGTTCTATTAGCAGCTAGTCTCTAATTTCATTTTTTTACATCTTCTAACCATATAAAATAACACTCTAGTTATATAGCTTGCATAACTCATCTTTTATATGTAAAGTAACTTATTTTCTCGCTAGTCTGATAAAAAAAAAAATTTTCCAAACTTCATTCAGTCTCTAAGAAGCATAATCTCTAGTCACTATGCTTTCTCCAATCAACTCCCTTGTCAATGTATGATATGCTTGCTAGATAACCAAACTTTACTATATCTAATGACAACTTGCGACCAAAATAAAATTTATCTTAAAAAATGCTAATAATGGTAGCATTATTTGTTTTCCACCTACTCCACCAGACTTTGGGCTCAACCCAACCAGTACAATGTTGTATTAAAACACAATAGAATCATGTCATTGTTGTTTACTGAAAGCATCATTGTCCTCCTCAACTTGATGACATGTTTGATACAAGCCTTAATGTGCTATGTCTCTTCTCTTTGTGCTTGTTAAAAAAGAATTTTGTTTTTGTTAGGTTCTCTCCCAATATATCCCCAAACCTAAAAGTCCAATTATACATCTGAGCACATTCCGTAATTCTATATACAATCCATTTTATTTTATTTTATTTCAATATATATTTATTTCAAAATATTTCACTTGTATTTGTACTTTTCAAATTTCAGTCTTGACAGAAACGATTCAGTGTTGTTATTTGTAAAAGCTGCCCCTTGCCTCTTCAATTCTTATCCAGCTGCATTCTAAATATCTGCATATTAGTTATCACTTCAGCTCCTTTCTCATTTACACCTTACTTTCCCTGGAGACAATAAATACACCAGAGTAACAATATTTATTGCTTTATCTCCATTACTATGTTTGGTCTTAGGAGGCAAATTCTTTTATCTCTATACATATATAATTTTCGATTTTGTTTATGTTACTTGTGTTCACTTGTGTTTGTATTAGGCATATCAGCTGTTGGCTGATATTTCTAGTTTCCTCTCTCTCTTTCGCTTTGCTGTAGTGTATTTCAAATCTTTCAGTGATGTTGCCACTAGCCTAACGTTGTTACTTTTATCGTGTTATTGTTCATATTCAGTTTGGCTTCAGATAAGTAATAATGCAATCTTAGTTGTTGGTAGTTCTGATTGGGTTTGTGGTTAAACATTGTCCTTGACAATTTGGGATTATTTGTCATTCTTTATCTTCAGGGACTGCATTTAAGCTAGTTTATAACCCTTAAATCAATTCCTATTTTTGAGATGGTCTTTTTCTTCTTGTATTGTTACTGGTATTTTGCTACTACCTGTAGTAGTAGCAGGGGTGGTAATTAGTCTAGTTTGTACATAAGAGAAAAACAGATCTAGTTCTTTTTGAGAAAGGGATAACATTGTCCATGTTGAGTTTACTGGAGGCTTGGCATAGAGAAAAATGGAGAGAGAATTGCTTCTAAGTCGTCCCCCTCCCCCATGTTGTGTTGGAAATTATTACCGGAGAGTGAAAAGTGGAGGGAAGATGCATATTTTTCATATGATTTTTTTAAAAATTAATAATAGGTACAAGAGTTGCTGTGTAATAAGTGGCTTACTTACCAACCACATGGTTCTGGGTTCAGTCCCACTGTTAAGCATCTTGGGCAAGTGTCTTCTACTATAGCCTCAGAATGACCAAAGCCTTGTGAGTGGATTTGGTAGACAGAAACTGGAAGAAACCCATCATATTCATATACGTTTGTGTGTGTGTCTGTATTTGTCCCCCCTCCTATTGTCACTTGACAACCAATGTGGATGTGTTTACATCCCTGTCACTTAGCAGTTTGGCAAAAGAGACTAATAAAATAAGTACTAGGATTACAAAGAATAAGGCTTTGGATTGATTCGCTTGACTAAAGGTGGTGCTCCAGCATGGCTGCAGTCAAATGACCGAAACTTTTAAAAAGTAAAAAAAAAAAAATAAAAGTGTAGTTGTGTATTTATTTTGCCTTATTCTAGGCTCATCAGAACATTACAACTCGAGATTATAAAGTTAGTCAATCTAAAGTCACTTAAGATCATTCAACATTTACATTTTATTTGATGAATTAGGTCTACTCAATGGTCTCTCTTTCTCTCTCTCTCTCTCTCTCTCCACCTCCCTCTCCCGCTCACTGGCCATTCTTTTTGTTACTTCAACTCTCTGTACTGAAATTATATTTAATGATAATTGTTATGTTGAAACTACCTCTGATTTATCTGCTATTGTCATGCGAGAATATCTGGCTTTCTCTTTTAAACAAAATTTCACTGTTTTAATGATGTTATTGTTATTAGGGGGTGGGTAAATAAAAAAATTCATTTGCAATTTTGATTGCTTAACACTCTACATAAGAACCTACATGTTTTTAGAAAGGGTCTTGTCTAAATCGGCAAAAACCAAGCTATGAAAATAAAAGCCTTTAGTTGCAAAATAAATTTTCCCTAGCTATCCATCATCATCATCATTTAGCGTCTGTTGTCCATGCTAGCATGGGTTAGACGTTTTCGACAGGAGCCAGCAGGCTGGGTGGCCACAATCAGCCCCTGTCTGGTTTGGCATGGTTTCTACAGCTGGATGCCCTTCCTAACACCAACCACATATACACAAACAGAACTTTCACCCACCAATTTCACTTACAGTTTTGGCTGCCATGTGGTGAAATTGAGCCCAAAACCATGTCGTTAAGAAGTGAACTTAATTCACTTTTAAGATCTAATTTATACTCTTACCATACAACTTATTAACAGAATGATAATCTTTGTATTAACGTACATTATTGGATGACTGATATTTTTTTTTTTATCTAAGGTTAATTATTATTTTGTAATAACTTTTACTTTTAATTTCCTCATTATTCCCCAGGATTCATTTTCAAATTTTTTCTTGCAAACCATTCTCATAATTATCTACTAATTGGCCAAAATATTGAAACTGATTTTTTTCAGCATTCCACACTTTTGATAAGTTTTTTTTTATATATATATTTCTAGAAGTTACAGAATTATATACTAATTCTTCGTGATTAATATAAAAGATACATGAGCATATTAAGATGTACTCCAATTTTAGCTGTACATAGTCATGAAATCATGTAATATAGGCTAAAACTTTGCATATAGGACTTGTGGGGTGATTTTTGAGATTTTGGGTGAGCATCCTATATGCCATCTGATATAACTACTTTCAGTCACTAGATATAAAATTGTCTTTTAGCTTTGGGTAACCAGCCTAAGATGTGAATTTGTTTAAGATATACATTGGGCTTTTGCACATAGATATAGGCGTACTTATTGTGTTGCTGTGCATTAGAAGTGGGGACAATTAAGAAAGAAAAGATCATATGAATAATGGTAGCAATAACAAAGTGCTTTCTTTAGTGGTCCTAATCAACTTTGCATGAAAAAAAATCCTATGTTTGAGGGATTTTTTAATATTTAGGAACAACTAAATCAGAGTTCTATATTTAAGAGATAATGAATTATGTACATTGCTTACATGATTTATATTTGACACATATTTGTCCTCATCTTAGGTGTTGTTAACACAAACAAAATAAGGACAAATGTCCATCAAATGTAAATAATATAAGTAATGAACTAGATCAGAGCCCATAATATGCAGGTGATATAATAAAATAACCAGTATGATGGAGACCAACTTCATCCCTAGCTTGTAATTCTAGTACGTTGTCTTGAAATTCAAAATTTAAGATATCCGGATTCTGTTCTAAAGGCAGTGAATTATCATATGAATTCATATATAGTGAATAAACTCTACTTTGTAGCAGAGTTGCTATGATGTAGCTTGACGAAAGGATCCAGGTTCAGTCATTTACTTGGCTAGTGCTGCTGCATAAGTTTCTTTAAGAGTCTAATATTGCCATCATCAACATCATCATTTAGTATCCATTGTCCATGCAGGCATGGGTTAGACGATTTTTTACTGGGGCTAGCAGGCTGGTTGGCTGGACTGAACCCCAGTCTGGTTTGGCTTGGTTTCTACAGCTGGATGCCCTTCTTAACACCAACCACTCCGAGAGTGGGAGTGTTTTTACATGCCACCTACAGATGCCATTTGCATGACACAAGGGTTTTGGTGATTTTATGTGCCACCGACACCGGTTCCACTTGTGTGGATCAAGGACTACCTCAACCATGATTCCAACCACTCATGGATGTTCCAATATGATATTATTAATATTGATGAACGTCTGTTTCTATTGGCAAGTCATTTTATAAAAGGGTACTATCAAGAGATTCTGGTATAATAGAAAGTTTGTGTGTCTTGAGAAATGGTCATCATTCTCAATATCTGTCATCAACAAGAGCTTCTGATATTTCTTTCATCAACACTTTGGTATCGAGAGTGTTCTGTGTCTCGTAGCCAGGATCATTAACACTTTGGTATCGAGAGTGTTCTGCGTCTCGTAGTCAGGATCATTAACACTTTGGTATCGAGAGTGTTCTGTGTCTCGTAGTCAGGATCTGACACCATCTACTATCACTTGTCTTGCCTGCTTTCGAAAAATCCACAATGAAAACTATTTGCTTTGAATTCTTCAAAATTATATTCTTTGTTAACATCATACATCAGTTTTCTATTCAAGAACTGATCAGAACGGTTGCCTTTTGTACTTTCCATGAGGCTACTAAATTGAATAATGCTGACTTGAGGTTATAGTTCTTGACATTACTGATAGTTCTCTGTCCACCCCCACCCCCCATGTTTTCCTATATGTTGTCCTCCTCTATCACCAAATGCATTTCATTCAAATATCTTTGTTGATATAATCACTTGCAGGCTACAATTACTCTTTGATTTATTGGCTGTGTCTTAACTGTAACATTAGGTCGTAAGAACATGCACCATATTTTTCAATCCTTACTGACACATTTAAAAACATTTTTATTGCCCGCAAGGGGCTAAACATAGAGGGGACAAACAAGAACAGACAAGGGAGAGGGGCTAGTTGATTAGATCGAGTCAGTATGCAACCAGCACTTGATTTCTTGAACCCGAAAGGATGAAAGGCAAAGTCAACCTTGGCAGAATTTGAATGCAGAACATTAAGACAACTGACATACTGCTAAGTAATTTGCCCGTCTTGCTGACGTTTCTGCCAGCTTGCCACCTTGCCACCTCTTCCTACTGACACATTGATGTAAAAATATATTGTCAAGATTTAGCAGTGCTTTCACCTTATCAACAGAAAGTTTGAGGACATCTCCCTGCTATTTATTCATTCACTTCAGAAATGACAGGCAGGCAAAACAATTGTTAAAATATGCAGGTTGACCCATGATTTCTTGTATAGGAATAATAATTCTTTTTGCCAGTGCATTATCTCTTTCAAAATGTTGGGATGTGGCTAGCCTTCTTACCACCACTAAAGATGCACAATGCCATAAGCGTTCATGCAACACAACATTGACTAATGTATTCCTCCATTCGTGCCCAGGGATGGTTGGTTTGTTTTTTAACAGCTTTCGCATTGACTGCCAATACAACCCAGTTTCTAAGTCTTTCATATTAGACTAAGCCATCTGATCTTCTCGAAGGATTTAGTTTCCTTTATTGATACACTGCCTACTTCAATACAGGTAACCTTATCGCCCGTAAGTTCCAGTTTTTGGTTCATAGACAAAGTCACATTCTTCTTTAGATTATCAGTTTCCCTTAGAGCCATGATATAAAATACAAGGCTGGAAATACCAAATTATAAA
>JACXVO010004920.1:1143143-1153900 GCA_015501135.1 Hapalochlaena maculosa
ATATATATATATGCTTAAATAATGATACTCGTGTAATTGTTTCTGCCTTCTACAACAGTCTTTCTTGCTTGAATGAAGAGAAAAAGAACCAGCATAACGTTGTATCTTGTAAGTTCTAACAATCTCAGCCTTTCCATCCAGTAGTGATGCTCGTTTCACATTTTGGACAACCGTCAATTTGTGGTCATCAGAACGGGTTACGCCAATTTTAAAGATAAGATAAGCGATTATGTCTGTGTTTATTTATTACTCTCAACCCCTATGAATCCTTAAGAATCTCGAAATATAATGATCTGCCAACAGGCGAAGAGCGATCATTCAGTAACATTATTTGAGGCAGGGACATAATACCTTTGTAGGCAACGTAAGTAAATCATACCTTGAATAAAACAGATCGATATCAACATTTTCCTTTTATGGCAAATATGTACTTAACTTAATAAATTTATGAAGGTTACTCTGTCTACTATGCGTAAAATGCAAAATATTTCTTTTTATTTATTTGTAGATTAAGTTGGGCTAATCTGCCCCCGATTTTCAATCTCAGTATTTAAGCTACGCATAATACCGCTGCAGTATACAAAACCTTGTCTTTTTTCGTTCCCTTAAGACAGAAGTAAATTTGTCTTCAGCTTGGTTGCTCGTCAGCGTCTCGCTTATCCTTTTATGTGTTTTTCTCATAAAGGTCACCAAGCGCCTACCCTGAGTAATTACTGACGGCATCTCCCTAATTTGAAGCTTATAGCTGTCTTTCTCCTGAAAGCCTATCGCTTTTTCCTTTCTACTGTGATTGCTGTTAGTGGTTTGATTTCTCTTTAGTCAGCTTTTAAAAATCATTAGTTGTTTGCATACATCTATAGAAATTACTCACCTGTGTGTGGTCGCGAATTACATCTGTACTTGCAATATGGAAGTAATGCACTGCAAAGGTTAAGTAACCATGAATTCTGCATCAGAATCAGCATATTGTCTGTGTACAACCCATATACAAGAGCAATAATCTATGGACAAGCATCTAGCATGCGAGCTCAGACTATATTCTCACCTCAGCATGAATTTTTAGATATACACCTACTTATATGTCGTACCAAATAAGAGTATTCACTTTCTTCCACATCTCTGTCAGCGTTCCTGTTAGCTCGTCTTTCTAGAATATATCGAAGCTCTCTTCATTCTTGCAAAGAGAACCACACCTTCCTTACTACCCTCATGTGAGACGCCAAAAAGACAGCCTTTTTTTTGCGACAAAGCTACTCCAAAGTCTTTCTTTTCAGGGCGGCTAGGTAATGCCTAACTCCTACATTTGTTAAGCAAATGATTTATTCCCTATATATTTGCCGTTGTTATCGAATTTGTTGCTACAACTGTTTCTACTACTACCACCACCACTACTATTACTGCTACTAATGTTACCAGCAGCAGCTCTGGTCCTTCTATTATTCTTCGTGTCTTCATATTCATCAAATATTTCAAATTATTACTATTGCTTTTACTGTTCTTTTTGTTTTCTTGACCACTCCAATAATCTTGTGCACGTTTTTTTTTTCTCATTTCTTTTTCTCTGTCTTATCATCCTTCTCTTTCGCTTAACATAGGTTTTTTTTTTCTTTTGGAAAAAGACAAAAACCTTCTTTTTAATTATTATCATTATTATTTTTAGTTCCTCTATATCGAAGCTGCAGTCTCTTTTATGCATATAATCTCTATAACATTATAACTGAAGCCACCGATTGAAATTACAAATTCTCAGTTGTCAGGGAGAAAAGGATAAAATATAAGCAAAAATTCTACCTTAACGCAGTTTTCTACTCAATAATAGAGTGGACAGACAAAACTTCCATGTCCTGATAGCAACCCACAACAAACGGAAAAGAAAGAAACCAATATTTTCCTCAAGTAATCCAATAAAATTTCGTTCGAAGTGAGATTTCTGTTCAATGCCACATCTGCTGGTGTCATTACAAAATAGCCTACATTTTTCTTTTACCGCCTATTTATTTAACTATAGAAAAAAGTCTTGATCTAATAAAGTATAACAAATGCAGTATTATATTATTCATATTACGAATATTTTGAATTAAGTATTATATACATAGTATATAAGCGAATGTCCGGATGGATTCTGAGAAAGTTCAGTACAATGGCCAGGAAACTCTGTTGGTTCTATGGAACACATCTATACACTGTCATTTCAATTGTTACTTTCAATTGTAGTCACAACACAGCGTCAAACTGATAGCGGGACTTGAGGAAGTTCAGTGGTGCTACACCAGGAGGATTGCATCAATATAACAGATAAGCTACTTAGAGAGGCTCAAAGAGCTACGACTCTACTCCCTGGAGAAAAGACGGGAGAGGTATGCAGGGATGTACCTATAGAAGATCCTGGAGAAGTTAGCACCGAACTTCGGTATCAAGAGCTGTGCTAATCTCCGAACTCGACGTCACTGCACTATTCCAACTGTCCCGTCTAGAGTGAGGGCTATATACTGCAGTAGCTTAGTATTCAACGGCCCACAACTACTACCAAAATATCTGAGGGATCTTTATGGTGTAAGGTTAGATGTTTTCAAGAAACAGTTTGATATAATATTATCCAAGGTTCCGGATTAACCTATATATTACGGCAAGCAATTCAAAAGAAAGCAATTGCGTCGAACTCTCGCATTCACTAGAAGTCGAATGCATAAAAATGTCCACTGAAAAGATGATAACACTGGCGAAGATATTGCATGGCCACAGCAATTGAACTGAAAAGTATATATATGTATAAATAAATATACTTTTACTCTTTTTATTCTCTCACCGTTATTAGTCATTGAACTTTGGCTAATATAGAAACGTTGAATTTATTCCAGTATAGAAGACAGAAAAGTACATACGGAGGTTTAGATTTAGTCAGTGGCTAACCACTTCCGTCTGGAATTTCCAGGTAATTTCAAAGACGTTGCCTTCTTACACTTACTAGATTTATTAATTGCATCCAGCTATCGCGTGTTCTAGAGAATAGCAAAGTAATTTCAAATTCATGCCAGCCGTTTCATAAAGAACTTGAAGTTAATGGGGACACAGATAGAGTGATAAAGTTATGTTCTCAAATCTTCAAAGAGTTCTACCATGTAATCTCTTTAGCTACAATGACTTCATAGTGGAAACGTGTAACTCTCTTTTTAGCACAATGAGAATCGATTTGGACATTTTTATAAGAATAAAAAAATGTTTAATTAATGCTTGCTGTAATTTATTACAGTTTTAATAAAAATTTAGGAATATAGCGAGCTGGGAGAAGCGTTAGCACACCGGACAGAATGCTTTGCAGTGTTTTGTCAACCTTTACATTCTGAATCAAATTCCGCCAAGAGCAACTTTGCCTTTCATCCTTTCGGAAAACGATAAACAAACTATCTGATACCAGATACAAACTGGTGTCGATCTAATCGACTGGTGCTCTCCTCTTTGTATGTCCTTCTTTGTCCCCTCTATGCTTATCCCTTTGTGGACAATAAAGAAATAAAAACGTTAGCACGCCGGGCGAAATACTTAGCAGCATTTCGTCTGTCTTTACGTTCTGAGTTTAAATTCCGCCGAGTTCGACTTAGCCTTTCAGCCTTTCGCAATCTATAAAATAAGTAACGGTTGCGAAGGCGGTGAGCTGGAGAAAGCGTAAGCACGTCGGATGAAATTTTTAGCGGTATTTCGTCTGTCTTTACGTTCCGAGTTCAAATTCCGCCGAGGTCGACATAGCTTTTCATCCTTTCGGGGTCGATAAATTAAGTACCAGTCGCGTACTCGCGTCGAACTAATCGACTAATCCGGCCAAATTGTCTGTCCTTGTTTGTATCCTCTGTGTTAACCCCTTGTGAGCAATAAAGAAATAAAAATAATTAGCGTTTGCGTACAGGTGTCGATCTAATCGACTGGTGTTTGCCTCTGTATATCCTTCTTTGTCCCCTCTATGTTAATTTCGTTGTGGGCAATAAAGAAATAAAAAAATTTAGCCCGCAGGGTGAAATACTTAGCGGCATTTCATGTCTTTATGTTCTGAGTTCAAGTTCCGCCGAGGTCGACTTTTCCTTTCGTCCTTTCGCAATCGATAGAATACGTACCAGTTGCGTACTGGGGTCGAGTAAATCAACTATTCGCCTCCTCCAAAATTTCCGAGCTTGTACCTAGAGTAGAAAAAAGAAATAAATATTTACCATGCAATCTCTTTAGCTACAATGACTTCATAGTGGAAAAGTGTAACTCTCTTTTTATCACAATGAAAATGCAATGTGCAGAATATCCTGTTTCTGTGCCTGAATCGATTTGGACATTTTTATAACATAAAAAAAATGTTTAATTAATGCTTGCTATAATTTATTACATTTTTAATAAAAATTTAGGAATATAGCGAGCTGGGAGAAGCGTTAGCACACCGGACCGAATGCTTTGCAGTATTTTGTCAGGCTTTACATATTTTATAGAACAGACATTTAAAACCAATAGTCATGATTTACTCTACATACACCTTGGTCTTAAACATATATATATATATATATATATATATATATATATATATATATATATATATATATATATATATATATATATAAAGAGGTGTTGTACACTAAAGATGATACCAATTTTTGATCCTCACCGTCACTTCAAACTCAAGTATCAGTTTGCTGACGTTCATAAAAATGTATTTTGAATTTGTAATAAAATTCTTCATAGATTAAGGTAAAGTAATCTTCAGTATACCATCGACACGTGCTAACAGGTTCAACGACTGCTTCATTGACAACATAATAAACAACAGACTTAATTTCCTTTCTTCTAATCTCTAGTGTGATAAATTCTACCACGAACTGAAAAGTATCACATCATTTATACAACGTCAGACTTCGAAAGGAACATTACGTATGAGTGAGTGGGGTGTGGGTGGGGGGATTATGTATATGTGTCTGTATGCTTGAGTATGTATTGTGGCTTTATTCTGTGTGTGTGCGTGCGTGTGTGTGTGTATGTGTTTGTGTGTGTGTGTGCATTAATAGTGATAGACAGACAGCCTTGTGAGAAATAATGACGGTAACACTTCTATCTTTATATACAGATATACGTCTGGATTTATACATCTTTTCATCTTGTTTTCTTTTATTATTCGTGTATTTCTCTATCTATCTATCTATCTATCTATCTATCTATCACTCTGTGAGTTGCTGTTGTTAATGTTCCTGTTATTATTTAGATCTAGAAAGCCAATCTTCATCATTCCAGCGCTAAACAGAGACGCAGCTGTAAACAATAAATGTATGAAGATTAAAGCAGTATTCTGTCTTTATTTCCTGAGGAAATTCCAGACATTTTATATCGCATACAAGTATATAGAGATACTTTCATTATTTCTAATTTTTCTGTTAGTGTTAACATATTTCACTGTAGACTATCGGGTATTATTATTTATCTCTTCCTTTCTTCATATTATATATATATATATATATATATATATATATATATATATATATATATATATATATATATATATATATATATATATATATATATATATATATATATATCCCTTATTCGCTCTCTATCTCTATGTATCTATTTTGCAATTTTTATGACCCGAGAAAATATTTGAGAAGTCACCACTCCATAAACTGATTTTCTCCATCAATACAGTGGATCCCAAATCAGGCGGTATTGCTCTCCTGGAGCCGGTGGAATTTTCCAAGGAGGCATTGAAAAAAGGTGAAGCGATAGTGGGGCAGCCATTCATGTAAAAGCAACAAGATAACGGTTTCATTAGTTTAAATTTAATTTGTGAAATACAGTTGCTTCGAATTTGCTTCCGAAAGAGGTCTATGTTTTTGGTGATTTGTCGGGCGGGGATGCTACCGAATGTCGCCTGGGTGTCAAGGGGGGCAGCAGCTCAAACAAAGTTTGGGAACCACAACTCTAAAGTATATAGAGGGATAAGTATAAATTATTGTTTATGCAATGATGACTCGTCAAAAACACACGTCTATAAATCGACATACAAACATACATACATACATACATACATACATGATATATATTTCCTCTTCAATCGTTTCAGCCATACAGATTCGATTATTTTGGAGCACCACCCTGGTCTTTCTGCTTTCCTCAGTCTGGAGTGTTTCACATCACCATTTCTGTATGCGCCTCTGACCCATTGAGTATATAACGGAGTTTGATTCCGTTGCCTTCGTCTGCACCTCATGAGCTGTTGGTTCATCCGGTATTGTGAATAGGTGGATGTTCATTTACTTTTTGAAGTCATCTTCTTGTACCTTGTACTGATTTCTTAATTTTTGTGATAGGCCATTGGAAAGCTGCATGCTTTTGAGCCCTACTCTGATGTAGTACTTGGTTCTAAATTCAGATGGAGGGAAAGCTACCTTGATATAATACAATGGCGACCTATTTTGGCACCTATATAATACTAAATGCCGAAATTAGGTACTAGCACGTGTAAACTATTGCATATCTCTCTTCGCTCTAGGGAGCAGAGTAACAGTTTTCTAGTCAATCCCTGTAGCTCATTCGCTGCACTGTTTCAGTGCTTTTAGTATAGTGGTGTTGGACTACTTCAAGTTGCGCCGTTAGTTTGGAACTATAGGGTGACTATAACAGGGAACAATATTTGAGGCGGCTGAGAACAAAGGACCTGCACAGGGTCAACATGCTTTCTTGGTCTCATGTCTTGAAGGGCCTGAGTATCCATACTGTCAGTTGTTTACACTTTGCTGCCGTCTTGGTAGTGTGCATATGAAATACTGCATCATTCCACATAATAATGCCCAGGTTTTTCATTATCTGTGTCTCTGGAATTGCAGTGCACTCCATTTCTGTATATGCAGTACATTCGTGATTTGATAATGCATTAAACTGTCTGTTTCCAGTATTAAACTGCATGTTGTTTACTTCGGCTTGTTTTGTGTGGCGAATTCAGGTCCCATGCGTACACATATATTTGTGTGCGTGTGTGCGCGTATATGTACACACACACACACACACACACACATCTTGGAGAGTTCGAAACTTTGGTAATATATTATCCACATCTGAATGGTATATTTATTAAATGTTTTACCTACAGGTAAGATTGATTTTTTTTAGATTCATCGCTCCAAAACAGCTTTGGCAATATATAAACAGCGAAACGTTATTACTATAGCGTCGAATATTAACGATTGCTATGTCCAGTAAATATAATTTCGTTGTATACTTAAACTCTATGGTATTTTGTTTTACTGGATAGCAATACTTTTATATTGCATTATATAATAATTCTTTTCTTTGAAAACATTTTCACCGTTCTCGGTTATGTTAACGTTTTAGGCGTTCAGGCGAGAACACTAGCACTGATGTAACAGCATTCAAAATGTATTGTCTGTGAATCTAACCGAGATGAACTAATCAAATTTATGAGAACAAAAGTATTTTGGAGAGTTCGAAACCTAAATTTTAGATTATCCACATCTGTGTTTTACATTTATCTTATGGTCTTCCTACAAATAAGGTGAACTTTTTTAATGTTCGCCGCTCGCAAACATCTTTGCCAGTATATCTATATATAGTAAAGCTTTACTATTTTATCGTATATTATCGACTATTATTTCCAGTAAATATTGGTGCATTGTACTACTATTCTCTGACTGTGTGTGTGTGTATGTGTGTGCGTGTGTGTGTGTGTGTGTGTTTACATATACATATGTACATATGTATGTATTGTTCTTGTTGCCCTCATTCATTTGTGTTTAGCGCAGAATATAAGAAGACATGTTTGAAGCCATTTAAGTCACTAGCATAACATATAATAATCTTGCATTATCTTATGTGTCAGTCATTTTTGAAGGCTGAAGAATGATTTTGAAAATAATTCTGCTGTAATTTCTAGTACATCAATCAATCACGAAGAAGTTTCATCATTATTTGCATCTATGAAATAGAAAGTGTAAGATGTATTTCATATGAAGTGGACTACGTTCGTAAAATATTTTTTAAAAATCACTCATTCACATCATAGACACGAATGATCTTTGGTTGTAAGCGTAAGTTTGAAAGGGAAATCATTATTTTTTAAATCTTTTTTTTATCTTTTACGTGTTTCAGTCATTTCATTGCGGCCATGCTTGGGCATCACCTTCAGTCGAACGAGTCAACCCCAGAACTTAGTTCATCGGTCTCCTTTGCCGAAGTGCTAACTGATGGGAACGCAAACACACCAACATTGGTTGTCAAGCGATGGTGAGGAGACAAATACAGACACATAAATATATACACACACATATATACATATATATACGACGGGCTTCTTCAAGTTTCCATCTACAAAATCTACTGACGAGGCTTTGGTGGGCCCGAGACTGTATTAGAAGACACTTGCCCACTGTCTCACGGAAAGGGACTGGATCCTGAGCCATATGGTTAGTAAGCAAACTACTTTATTTCTTAAAATTGCCAATAAATGCATTAAACAGAAGGGACGATGCAAGGACATAATCACAAATTACTTAGGGTAAATAAGTAAAATTTTTAACATCTAATTAAAACCATAAAAAAACAAAATTAAAACCAAACAAAGAGAAAGGTATAAATTAAAAATCTAGTAATGAAATATAGTAGCAGCAAGGGAAGAAAAATGAAAAGAACAAAAAGCAACGAAGGAAGAAACAAAGACATGCGTTTCCAAGCCCCCAAAATTGAACGTGCTGTTAAATCTTTTACACATTTAGAATAAATTATGTTCAAAGTGTTCCAAACGAAATTTTAGTTTGAAAAAATCGAAACAAATCCAATAAAATAAATCGAAAATTACAAAAACACAGTTATTGAAGCTTCCAAACATTCACTACAATATTTCAAACACAGACATTTTCACTCTTCTGTATAGAGGTTCGCTTCAGAACCCCTGCCCTAGTCCACCGATTTCTGTAGGAAGTTTTTTAAACCCATTTTTATGGCTGCCTCATTTCAATAACACGAGGCCCGTTTCGAGTTTTCGGATCTGATTGAAGCCCAATTATGTCGTCCCTTGAGAGTATTTCTTTCTCTGCATTGCTATTCAGTTTATACCAAGTCGCGTAAATAAAAAACGAAAAATGGTATATGACTCTAGAGGGGTACTTGCCAGACACCTATTTTGTGCATGCCTGTGTATGATGGCACTAGTCTATACTAACATCAACTGATCATATGAACGTTCTCTGCAGGTGACATGCTCGTTCAAATAGTTCACATTACTATCCTTTATGCCTTTACGACAATTCAAAATCTTCTCTTCTCACATTTTTGCCCGTGACATTAAGTCTCAATTTCTGTCCTTTCTCACCCACTTCCCGTTGGTGTCTCTCTATCAGTCTTTCATGCCAGCCTCTCTCCACTAACGGAAAGATTAAACGTGGTCTTTGAGACTCTGGGCTCAGGATTTTCGTTTCCGGACATCTCAGAGCCTCTCTTCCCGCCATTCAGCCTTTCAGTATACTTACTGCTTATAATTCTTCCTTTGTCTTACTTTTTTCTTTATTTATTTCTTTTACTTTTTTCTATGTTTGTTTTGTTTTTATTCATTCCTTCTTTACTTGTCTCCTCGTTCACCCCTTCATTGCTTGTTGCTTTCTCTTCCCTTCTTCTTTTCTTTTCCTTAGGTGATCTGGTCTCTTCTTCTTTCGTCTCTTCCAGCTCTTTCTCTTTTATTGCTATGGAGTCCTTTGAGGCATTATTCTTGTTCGCTTCTCTGTTCTCCATAGACTTCGTTTTCGTAGTGGCGGTCTCTATCTCATCTTCCACTTGCTCACTCCAGTTTTCTTGTTCCATATCTCCGTGTTCGTAGCTGAAATTGTCGTCTCAAATAGCAAGAAATGCACAATTTAATTTACATTCCAGCCGTTAAATTCCAGTGGCAATCCAACAGGTAAAAAAATACAGCACTTAAAAAAGCATAATTCACAAGGGAGAATCACAAAACTTAAGTCATGCTCCAACGCAAACACAGTGGTTCAATCTGCACCAAACAAAAAAATCACGTTGGCAAGCTCAGGAAGCATGTCACTTCACTCAACTAAAGTAAGCAGGCTACTTACCACACAGCCACTCCTACGTCTATTTGATGAAAACTAAGAACAAATAAGGTTGTGTAGGATGAGGGCGGGGGTTAATCATATAATTATTCACAGAAAGTAGAAAGTAATCTGCAATGCAGCATTGGAACATTCTAATATGCTTAACTCTTTTCATTGACAAAATAATAAACATGAAGATTAATTTCCATTCTTTTAATCTCAAGCTTGATAAAAGTGATAAAATCTGTCACCGTCTAACACTAAATACCAGGTATCTGAGATTGATAGGAGAAAACGCTAGACTATGTACAGATGAAATTACTGCGAGACATTATCCGCATTAAAAGTAAGGTCAGTGCTCATATATGTATGCAATACAGAGATCATTAAACTTCCCAATAGAAATTTATACGAGGTGAGTTAAAAATGATTTCAGTCCATTCATTATATATCGGTATCAAATCTTGGCGTAAGGTAACAATATCCAGGATTCGTCGACTGTATCGCCAGCAGTACACAACTCGTATTCTTGATATATCCTTTATTACTCAAGGGATAAAACGCAGAATTTTGGAGGGCTGGGCTAGTCGTTTGAATCAACCCTAGTATGCGACTAGTACTTAATTTATCGACCCGAAAGAATGAAAGGCAAAGTCGACCTCGGTGGAATTTGAACTCAGA
>JACXVO010004920.1:1450206-1460323 GCA_015501135.1 Hapalochlaena maculosa
TATATATATATATATATATATATCGTTCTTACCATAAAGTATTCCGTATTGCAGTGAGGCAACAATGAAAGCTCCCAGCGTTTGTGCTATAGTGTAGGGTAGAAGCTTCTTAAATTTGGTTTTTCCCATCAGACAAAAGCTCAGAGTAACAACTGGGTTCATGTGTCCACCTGTAAATACATTGAACGAGGTATTGTGAAATATTTAACATAACGTGAAGAATTTAACCAGCGTGCCACGTTATCTTATTACACTTCGATTTTCTGTTCTAGAGCAGAAAACATTGTCGTACAGGGTAGTATCTAGAAAAGCGAGAAATATGAAAGCAAAACTAGCAAGCATAAACTCTGTGATTGGTGGTTTCTAACCCGTTGTTTTTATTGTCATCATTGACCGTCATTAACTTCAACATGAACCCCACATGGTGGATGAAAGCTGTGTAAGGAAACAAGCTATCAGACTTTCAGCGACAATCTTTTCTTTTCAAGGGTGAAAACTCTGACTAATAGACACAGACTGAATGTTTAATTGTGTCACTGTGCTTTTTCCAATTACAAGGCATCAAATTAATACTGTTGTTGCAACTTCGAAATCTCAAATAGATCTAAAAATATAAATTGACACACAGCAAATTTTCCACTTTTCTGGAGACCACGCTGTATAAGAGTAGCGGGTCTATTTGGTTATTTCGGTCAAAGATCGAATTTTGATCAGGGGAGTTTAGACTCTAGTTCTCAACTGTTACTTATTTTATCGACTCCAGAAGTGGGGAAAGGCAAAGTTGACCGTAGCTCAGAACGAAATAATGCAAAATATATCGATAACCATTACGTCTGGCGTGATAACGATTCTTGTTTCTTTATTGCTCACAAGTGGCTAGCATACAGTGGACAAACGAGGACAGACAATTTTTGGCCGGGCTAGTCGATTAGATCGACAACAGTACGTGACTGGTACTTATTATATATGAAATAATGATTTGAAACGATTCAATCAAGTGAGATTATTCACACAATCAGCGGATCAAAAACTCCTTTTAGGTGTATTTAAACAATAGAAACAACAATTAAGGGTGTTAACCCTAATAACAATTATTATTCAAATTTTTTAGAAAATAAAAAAGATGTAAATTTGAGAAGATCTGGGCTTAAAGAACACCTGATGAAAACCATGTCTGTGTTTCGGTTTCATTAGGCCTCTTCAGTAAAACATATTCAACTCATTTAGCGAGATTTGCAAGTAGTTTTTAAATAAAGATAATGTAGTAACACTGATTACACCGAGGAACATGAAAATGGATGCCTGATATATTAAGCAAGTTTTAGTCACTGATTCTAAATATCATCCTTGATTACTGTGATATGATACACCCCTAATTTTAATGCATACAGCCGATCGAATACTAGAATTGATCTCTAAAAATCATTATATTTTCCTTCTGAATTATTAAAATTCATATACGAAGATTTATGTTTGCGAAGAATTTACATTAGAGAATAAGATAACAATGAAAGAACCTGAATTGTCAGTCATTGATACATTGTCCATTTAGTTAGACATCTCATAAAAACGATCCTTCAAAGACTTCTTGCGTTGAGCTATGCCAGGGCAGTTGCTCTGAACAGACCATTATGTGAGCTTCCCAGCAGCTCCGGTGTTTTTCTTCCATAGTTCATCATTCTGAGTGGAATCTTCACCCTGATCTTCATTTAGGCCGCCAAGTTTTTCTGTCAAACGATCCAAGTGGTTGTGAGAATAATGCTCCTGGATATTCATTGTGCAGTTGAGTCGACGGATATAAGAAAGCATTCTCTCAACTAGCACAATGTAATTTTCTGCTTCATAGTTCCCAAGAAAATTCTGTACAACCATCGTGAAAGAAGACCATGCATCTACCTCGCCATTGTTCGTTGAATCTTTGAAATGTGGATCTTTCATGAGTTCTCTGATTTACGAAGCGTCGGAAATACCTTCCTTTAACTTCACCTTGCATCTCTTTTCTTTGTCCAGAATCTCTACAATTGTTTTATTAAACATAACTTAATGAGCAGTGGTGGTACAATTATCATATTCTGGTCAACCAACGCTTCTGAAATTACATTTTGTCTTCTCCTACAACCATGCTTTCTCTCAGAGGCTAAGATTTACTATCCCAGAGACAGACAGAATAAGAATACTTACTGCATCCACTCTGCTGGCCCAGGTGAAAACTCATCTTTAAATCCACACAAATTAACCACTGGCGATCATGGTATGATGCTTTCAGTAAGACCAGGACAATTCTTTTGTCGTTCTTCAGTCACCAACTGGTATTGGTTCATCTTTGTTTCTAATGTGTCGAAGCACACATTTTAAGCTTTGCATAAAACTTTCTATGAACAGCCACCATTCGCTTGATGGATATTGTAATACGTCCATTTTCACCAACAAGCCTTGAACGTTGTTGTAAAAGTCTAAATCACTTTTCTCTGAGAAAAAACGGCTACAAATCTTTCTTTATTGCGATAGTATGTAATTTTGGTTTCCGGATGCAATAAATTCTTCTCTGCTAGTCTAGATGCAAATAATTCAGCAGATTTCTTAGAGAAATTTAGCTGCCTAACGGGGTCATTGAGCTTCAGCTAATAAAGAACTTATGCTACTGATGAAACCCCTTCAAAATCATTGGCATCATGGCTACTGTCTACAGATGAAGAACATTATTCACTTTCTTCATGAGGGCCCTTCTAAATAGATTAACGAATTGGTATTTCGCCTCAGTGTGCAGCAGGTCATTTAGCTGAGTCTTAGCTAGGATACAATTTACCCCAATTATGTCCATTAATGTATTTTATGTTAACCAGACAAAACCAGCATTCTTCACTGTGATTTCTCTGTTCTCTCCACCATACGTATACCAAATTTCAGACCATTTATCCACTGCTTAAGGTACTCAATACAAGTTTTACAAACAATATGTGGAGCCTATGTCTTATCTTAGTCCCCTAGAATTATTTCGAAATAGCTTAAGTATGTGCTTTCATAAAATCAGAAATGGATTTTTTCGTGAATGTATATTGAAATATTTGTCAAATACATAACAGACCATCTCTGATCCTATAATAACCTTGTTAGCGGCCCTATCCCAGATTCACGTGTGGGCAGTTGTACATTATCTCAAAAAGTAGAGCTACTAGGAAGACATGAAGGACGTATTCTTTTTCGAAGGACCAACAATACATAAAATCAGGTCTAACACCTGAGGCACACTTTTTCTTCATTTGTTCCCCAATGCTATCAATATTGACAATATAGCTCAAGAATTACCTTACCTGAAACCTGTCCAGTAATTATGATTGCAATACACAAGCCAATACCGGCGGAGATGTTATGATTTAAGTTTCTTTTCAATACAACCTCAGCGTTCCAACCAAATACAAATGCCTGAAATATGATGATAATTTTAGTTCAGATTAGTTCAAGTTGCTTTCAAATTCCTCTGTCAAATTTCTAAAACTATCTGCAAATATATTACCCGTAGTCATTTTACTCTCCATAGAAACTTTAAAGCATGATTTGTTTTTGGCTATGATTAAGAATCAATAAAACTATAGGCTATTCTAAATTTAAGGATTTCTACCCTTCACAATTTTCTAAGAACTTGAAACAATGCGAACTATAAACAGGTTTTATCCATTTATCTCGCTGAAAGTTTGCTTAAGTATGCAGTTGAAGAATTTAGTTAGATATCCTACAATTGCGCATAATTTACTGCATATGAAATTATACAACCCTACAGGATTATCAAACTTGGCTCAAAAGTGAAGCACTATGCATTCTGAGTTTTAGGATTACGTTATGTAATTTATTCAACTTTGACTGAATCCATTATCCGGTTAAGTGTAATCCATTATACGTTTAAGCGTAATCGTTTTGTTTTTGATTTCAACATCATTGAGAAAAGCGTTAGGCATAACTTTACGCTCTTAGTACACTATAATAAGGGTCTTTAAAAGTTAAAACAAACATTTAATAATGAATGCAAATCAAAATACTGAGATCCAGCCTGATGTTCCTGTCAAGGAGGACTGGTAAATGCAAGGCTAAATTATGGTGTTGTGGATTGTGTTAATAATCTACGTTAGGTAGTAAGATATGACGATCAAATAACGCTCGTCCAAGTTACACGAATCACTAGGGGTAAACTGATCTTTTTTATATGTTGTTCTCTCTTTGAGTAAATACCAAGAAGTTTTCAATGATAATTAGTGGGTGATTAAAGAGAGTAATATTTATATGTTATACAATAACTATGTACTCTGACCAGCTGACAGAAATTCTTCAAATAATATTCACTGTCGCTACAGTTTCAAAAGCAAGATATGATTCTGTTCAATTTAGAAGCGAGTTTTTAGATGTAAAGGACTGTCGAAAGAAACTAATTATTGTGATATATGATTTTGCCCATAAGCTTTTGAAAAGTAACGAAAAAAAGGTAAAAGAAACTATCATTTATTTGTAATTAAAGATGACATTATGATATTTAAATGAAAAGCAAATACCTATTAATCATTAACATTTTATTTGGGAAACGGTTGATTAAGTTTGATGTTAACTTACACAAGGCAGAATCATCATGAAAGACCTAAATCACAGAAACAATTAAAAAAGTTATTATAATGGCTTCTTAATTAGTTTAAATCCGTTTCATGTTGATACCTAATTACCCATCAACAATTTCTAAATAGATATGAATCTATATTTTTGGAAACGTTCCCTTTGATAATAATTAGATTCAAATGAAATTCCTAAAATTACAGTACATCGACTTTCACGGATTCCGAACTCGTGCTTTGTGTTCTTAGAGGCTATCACTTCACCTGAGAGACATCTGTAATAATAAATCAACTATATGTTAGTTAATTTACTTATTTTCACATCTGGTTTGAGCTTTTGTTTTAACTTGCAATTTCACAACACTTTTAATATTCTATTTCACATTACTTTTAACAGCACTCTGAGATAGTATTGTTTTATAATCGAATACGTTTGAAAAAATGTTCAATATTTTTCATTCTACTCAGTATAAATTGATGTGTCAATGGTCTCGTAGACCCTAAATGACAAGTAAGGTCGATTCAGTTAATGTGATTCTTGTATAGCTGCAATTTTCTTGCTGCAGCAAAAAAGCATGGCCAGGAGCAGAATTCTAGAAAAGCAATGTTCTGGGAATAGAGGACTTAACAGCGTCGTTTGCGCGAGAACGGTGGGAATATCGATGTGAATAGCGAGACAAGAAACAAATTAGTGTGAAGTGCTATAGTGGCAATAGAGCAGCCAGCTCTGACGATCAGGGTTCACTGTGGATAGAAAGAGCGAAGAAAGGAAATAGAATTTCAGTAGTAGTGCATTAGGAACTGACTCAATACAAGTCAGGTTGTCCTTTTTATGCAGTTAAATCTAGTGCATGCATTCTGACAAAATTAAGAGAGCAACAAATCGAAAATTCCATAAACTTCAAATTAAAATTACTTCAGATTCATTCATCCACGTTATATTTCTCAGCAATTATACCATTTGATTTTCCCTAAAACGATACGTGCTCACTTTAATTTCATTAAAAATATACGCGTTAGCACAAAACATGATTATTCGATGTTTGTAAAACCAGTTAATGCACAAACATTCCAAATAATTTCCAATTTTCCATGGCTTTTTTAAGGCAAAAGCCACAGTTGAACTTTATTTAAAACAAATATTTTCCCCAAAGGTTGATGAACCGTCACTCACGGGCAAAATTTCGACATCAACTAAATAAATCTTAAAATACACGTGATAAAAGCCCTGAGGCTGAAACAGTTATCTAACATCAATTGCATACTTTTGAAAATGTAAAAAAAGTATCTATGGTGTTTGCCTTCTTATGTATTTTTTTATTTCATCTTATTACTACAAGAAGTTAAAATATCACTTTTGATGAAATATTCAAATCCTGTAATACTTATCCCATCGTCTCATTCCTACATTTATTATGATCTTCTTGAAGGTTAACGAACCAAATACCACTGTATAAACTATTGGATAATATAAAACCTAAATACATTGTTGATAAGCAGATGGGTTGCTCATGGTTGGAAAGATTTTGACCATGGGCCTGCTTGATGAAAACGGCGGCATGATGGTTAAATATAGAAAAAGTTAAAACGTCATTTCACATTTGAATGGAAATAAAGTCCGTTAAGGTAAAAATGTTATTAACTGTTCATGTAAACTCTAATGAACTACAATAAGGAAAAATAAATAAAGCAATGAAATTAATGTTAGGAATGGAAGAAACGCAAGAGTTAATTATATTTCTGATATCGTGTCGAGTTTGCTATCGAAGAAAGAGTGTTGTTGCTTCGCTAAAGATTTCCTTCCGGCGTTTTAAGTTGATATGATGATGAACTTACTTCATTTTCTATTTCTAATGGAGATCCTGACTTTCATGACCAATGAGGGAGCTTACGGAAACAAATAGTCAAAAGTGGTGAGAAGGAAAACCTTAACAGTTACCAAAGTTACAGTAATTTGAAGCCTTAAGAACTGAATAGAATTTTGGAACCAACTGTTTGTTTCATATACAAATGCGGTGTTAAACCTGAGATATTTGCATTCTTCTTGGTAATTCGACATCAGCGTACAGTCAGTAGATAATTAATCTAATTAACTGATGAACGGAAATTAGTTCATTGTTGTTTAGCCCCAGATCAACTTTGATCGAACATTCCGACTATAGATACTTCCAGCTAATATCATCTTGGATTTTGAAGGGTACATAATACTACACTATTTAATGCTTCCTTTCGCTTATATCATGCCAGCAGATTAGAATTTGAGGGTTAATTAACTGTTTTTATCCTTAGTCAAGCAATCAATGCATAGATGTTTCTTCAGTACGTGTTTGTAATGTAAACTGTAATAGCCACAACAGGGATTCGAAACGAGCTTTTTGGTTTGAGCTTTAATAAAAAGTAGGAAAATAGGTTGAAGCTATGTCGACATCATAGAAATGGTAGTCAAATCACGCCCTGCCGTTTAAAAAAAAAAGAGATAAATACGATCATTTAATCATAAAGGGTTGTTGTTGTTGTTGTTGTTGTTGTTGTTGTTGTTGTTGTTGTTGTTGTTGTTGTTGTTGTTGTTGTTGTTGTTGTTGTTGTTGTTGTTGTTGTTGTTGTTGTTGTTGTTGTTGTTGTTGTTGTTGTTGTTGTTGTTGTTGTTGTTGTTGTTGTTGGAACACTTTTAATTATAGTTCGACTCAATCAAAGAACACCTTGTAGTTATACGACAAAAACATTTGTTTCAGAGCAAAAATAATGATTAGAAGGACACACTTCGAGAGAAGTGTAGCTAATGTTGTAAAGTACAGCCATTGTGTCGCGATACACTTGTACCTCACGTTAGGCCACAGATGTATTACTTATCACAAAATATCTCATTGCAAACAGATTGTCCAGGTTTGCCCCCGGACAATGCCACCGTCGCTTTACACCCAGCGTCTTCAATCTCAGCTATGGTTTACTTAGGTGTGGAAAATAATTCACTGCAACTGTTCTGACTCGGACTTATCTGTTCACGAGTATGCGGACCATGAGTGAGGAAGTGGTGTCTGATGATGAAAATAGTGACTATTGAACTGACACGGTTATTCAGTGATGAGATAGGTCTTAAAATGCACTGTGTATTCTATAATCTTTAGAAATGTACATGTATGTCATGACGTCATTGATGACGTCATGACCTCGCCTGTCCATGTAGTTAGTATAAAACTTTGTTTTTGTATTGAATTATTTGTGAAATAACTTTTTGAAATAATTGTGAAACTGCCAGCGTTTGGTTTTGGGGGACCGAACGCTAGCAAGAATGTAATATTTTGTTTTTATTCCCTCCCCACGATTTTGCTCTCTTTTTGTGGCGTCCTTAATTTTCTATGTTTAGCCCCTTAGTGGGTAATAAAGAGAGAAAAATATATAGTATAAAAATGCAAACTCTTATGTAAACAACAGCTACAACTTTGAAATATGGAAATATTGGCTATCTTTAGTGTGATGCCTTTCATCGTTTTATGACGTCATAGGACCTTTATGGTGATCAAATTTTGGTAAACTTTTAGTATGTTGTTTCCCACATATAATGGTGATAAAAAAAGCATAAAACGCTTTCTTAGAATTTGTTCAGTGTCAGACCGTATTTTGACTGGACTAATACATTAACACAATGGTCAATGGCGTCGAGAAAAAGCAAGGGCTTGAATTTTATGTTTCGGCGCGTGTGTTTTGGTAAACTTTTAGCAAGTTTTTTTCCCTACATATAATACTACAAAAACAAAACAATAAAACGCTTTCTTAGAATTTTTTCAGGGTCAAAATGTATTTTGACTGGACTATAGCAGCAGACGAATTACCGATAAACATTTCGCGCGACGTGCTAACATCTCTGTCAGCTCACCTCATTCCGAGCGAGTAGTTTCGTTAGAATCGGGCTAACTACTTAACGGAATTTCATTTGGCCTTCCTTCATTTCACTTGCGCCGTTATAGTTCGTGAAAAAGATATCAACACTGCATTTATAAATTATTCCACCTTGAACTCAATCTGTTCAGAATTACAGTAAACATTTGTTTAAACACACACTTCTTTTTTAAAAAAATAAAAGCAATAACATTTCAAAATGCACGAACGAAATATTTCGTTGGTATACTCCGTGTGGGTTCCTTTACCACTCCGCCGCGGTGGGGGCAGAATATATTCCGAATATATTCCGAAGTCCACCATTTCGAATATATTCCGAAGTCCACCATTTCGTCAATCACAGCAGCTTTCACGCTTCACCATTAACTCAGTACTCAACTAAACTTTCCATACAACACCCTGCAAACAAAACAAGTCAAATCTAACATAAATAAAAAAGAAATGGATAGACCTAATCAAACTAAAAGATGATACTAACATCAGAATTAAGGAAACTGATAAGGGAAATGCAGCGGATTATTATAAAAAAAACTTAATGCTTAATATGTTAGAAAATAACATGTATTATGAAAAGAGAGAATGTTATAACCCAAAGAAGACAGTGAACACCTTATTCTCCTTAATACAACTACATGGAAAATGCTTGACTGAAAAATAAATTGACTTTGTATCCAATTTCAATTACAAGTCAAGTCTTTTCTACTAAATTCCTAAAATACACAAAAATCCATCAATTAACACAGCTAGCAAAGAATCACAAAGAATATGCATCAGTATCGCACCCTCTCCAGACCTTAAATTAAGACCAATCATTGTGGGTACTGCTTGTGAAACCCACTGTTTTGTTACTTTACTGACATCCTACTCAAACCCTACCTGAAATATATAAAAAGCTATATCAGGGACGACGTTGACATGCTCAACCATCTACCAACAACAGTAAGTGAAGGAACTCTATTAGTTACTTTTGATGTAACAAACTTGTATACAAACATCATACATAGTTATGGGTTAGAAGCAATAACGTTCTGTTTTGAAAAATATCCGCAAGAAATCACGGAACGTATAAGCCGCAGCGTCATAATTGAAGCATGTAATTGTATTCTGCAGAATAACTATTTTTTATTTGACGAAGGTTATTTCCAACAATGGTATGGGATAGCAATGGGAACGAGAGCTGCACCAGTGATTGCAAACTTCGTTATGGATTTCCTGGAACTAACACTATACCAGTCCTCACTACTGAAATTCGGTATTGACTTCCGGGATTATATAAAGAATAACTGGAAGAGATACCTAGACGATTGCATTATAATCTGGAATAGAAACATGGAGAGACTCGACAATTTTAAAACAATACTCAATAATATTAAAAATAACATCTAATTCACCATGGAACACAGAAATAAACAGCTCTCTTTTCTAGACATCCTCATCAAAATATTAGACAATAACATCGAAACAGACATTTTCTACAAACCTACAGACTCCAAACAATACTTACTATTTAATTCTTGCCACACTAAATACACAAAATCTTAATATACCTTACAATCTTGCAAAAAGAATCTGCATTGTTGCAATAATATTATAATAATGACTCGAAAATAATGCTGCTGATTTTT
>JACXVO010004986.1:16423-31055 GCA_015501135.1 Hapalochlaena maculosa
CCTGCAGGCAAGGATGACCTGGCAGTTAAACCTACACTTAGGCCATTTTAATATTTTTTGCAGGCAAAAGTAGACGTTATAGCCTTTCACTATTTATACTATTGATCAAGCAAAACATAGAGGCAAGTGCAGATCTCCGTCCCCATGTTGACAGGGGCAAATCAGAGGAACATGAAATTAAGTGCTTGCACATACTGTATTAAATGCACACATCAAGGCAGTTGGCACATCATTTATGCTCTCGTGCTTCCCCACCAAAATTCTATTATGCCTATTATATTGTTATATACACCCCCGTCACTTAGCGGTTCAGCAAAAAAGACTGAAAATAAGTACTAGGCTTACAAAGAAAATAGTCCTGGAAAAGGTGGCGCTCCAGCATGACTGCAGTCAAATGAATGAAATACATAAAAGAGTAAAAACAAAAACTATTAACTTCATGAAACTAGAATGGACATCCTATTTCAGCCAAATTGTCAAAAGAAAAATCTAACATTACCCAACGTCCACCAAAACAATGTTTCTCATGCTACGAAAACTAACTAAAACATTACACAACAACTAGTGTTACAATATGCTTATAGAGAAGCCAGTGTTGTCACAGACATTCTTCTAGATAATTCGGTTTTTAGTAGTCAACAAGGGAAGTAACTTATATTGCTGTGAAAGTTACGTCCCTTGCAATACATATATATTACATATAGAGACTGCCGTATGGCTTATGTTATCAACGGGGAAGTGTATAATTGTCACTAGATATAACTTAGGGTATTAGAATATACACACATATTTGCAAATTAAAACCATTATGAGAAAAATTTAAATATTCCCAAATGTGTGCACTGAAGCTGCTCCACCTTATTTTATAAAAGAGGAAAAGGAAAAAAGGTTTTATAAATGGTTGAGGAATCTGAAGATATTACAAAAGTGTTGATCATTTAAATATGAATTTTTTCTTGGAATTAGCCATGAAGGCAGAACACAGAGGGGACACCACAAAAAGCTGAATTGCAGGACCAGCACTTAAACATTCGCATCGAGTGTCACCAACACTCCAAAGAGAGCCAGCGCCTGTGGCGACAGAGTTGCACACCAAGTGCCCAGCCAAAAGATTACCTTTTACAGGCTGATAAACGTTTTAATAGGAAACCCACAATATGCCCCAGTCTTAGTGAGGATAGTAACACAACAAAAAGACTGTAAAACATTAGTACCATGAAGATACCTTTATCACATGCTTGACTTCACTAATTCCACAACAACAACCGTGGAAGGAAGCTTTCTGTCGCACCCTCTACAGAAATTGCTCAAGACATTCAATTATCTCCCAATACAGAACATGCTTGCCTCCCTAATTCTCAACCTCCAATGAGAATCGAGTCTCACAAAAAAGACAATGGAATTGACAAGATTCCATAATGGAGTTTGCATAAACCTTTGAGACTGCTACACAACACTCCAGATTTTCACATCATTTGCACTTCAAGCTTAAACAATGTACTTATATATATATATAAATCAATAAACTAGTTGACCCTTTTGCTGTGGGATGGACACATTTGTCTTGATATATGAATATTAGGAGTGGTAGTAACAATAAGCTCATAGTGAAGAAGATAAACCTGAAGCAGTTCAAATAATAACAGTGTATCATTGTTGCAATGTTTGAAATTAACCATTCAAGAGTTGGGGCAGGGTGCTGATGACCATTGTAGGTGGTCCCAGCTTTGTGGAACTGATACACTTTGAACAGGGCTACAAAATATATTTTGGGTTCTTTGTGATAGGGAGAATTGGGTAAAATATTTAGTACAGAGATTAAAAGTAGTAACTAGTATAGTTGGTGCTCAGAGGAGCAGGTGATTGTTGTATGGCTGGGATGATGGGGAAGGGAGTGGAATACCTATGATCTTGTGCTTCGTGAGTTTTTACCTAGCAGCTAAATGACATTCTTTGAATGGGTGTGTGTGTGTGTGTGTGTGTGTGTGTGTGTCTAGTAGCAGCCAAGTGTAGATATGTGAGGAGAATGTGAAAAGCTTTTAGAGGGTGTCATTGAACAGAGTTGCAGCCTTTATAGAATTTTGATCAATGTTCTATGTGAGATTGTCCGGTAAAGCAATTGTAACAATGAGGGTTTTGGCTTAAAGGCTGCTGAAGAAGGTTAGGTGTGTTATGTCACAGAAAGAGAGAGAATAAAACATTGATACACACAAATAAGGGCCAGGTTGAGTGTAAAGAGAACTTTGTCAAGCCAGGAACTTAACTGGAAGATTTTCAAAGTAAACACAAGATTTTGTTAATGTATAAAGAATCCACATTGCTTTGACTGGTGTTCACAAAACTGAGAAATTAGTGATGCTTCATCACAATGGAGAGTAAATCTTTGATGGAACTAACTCTAAAGAAGCTATACTTGCTTGTGGTCAAGAAAGGTTGTCCTTCTTGTATAAAGGAGACATGCTGTATTGTCTCTCTAGACTGACCCAGTATCCCGGCAGAGAGGGACTGGTTAGTTTGATAGTGATGGGAACAAGCTTTAAAACGTATTTTCAGAAGGTAATGGCAAGCAGAGCAGTGGAAATCAATTCACAGCATTAAAAGAGTACATTAGAATGCATTCTCTAGAGCAATAATGGACCAATTAACAATAGTAGCAAGACTTGTCCATTGACACCAACAATATTATAAGTTTCAATGTTTAGTAAGTGGTGAAATCATAATTAAGACACACAGAAGCTTCCTTGAATGACATTAATCTTGAGTGAATTCAATACAAACACTTGTTTACATCAGTTTCTGCCGTAGAGAGTCAGGTGAGAGTATCCAGATAAGGTAGGAAGATTGCTTGAATCAACTCTAAAACAAGGCACGAAATATTAAAAACAAGTGATACCTCAACACTGTAAGAGAAACTAATATAACATATTTCACCCAGAGCTTTTATTTCTGTCGACTTATCAAAATCAATAGTAAATTCCATAGAGTTTTCCTCAGCTTGGAAACTATGTCAAAAGAGAGACAAGGATACCACAAGCAGCCAAGGTCAGAAACCTTACACTGTGAGCAGAGAGCATGGTTTAATACAACAGTTCTCAACCAGGGTCCATATAAGATTTATGGGATCCATGCAATAAAATAGTAAATCGGGGGTCCACAATAATATTTAAAGAACTGCTCAAAAATTTAGCTTTAGATATATTGGTATGTACTGCAAGAAACAGCTAGATTTCTTTCTCCAACAGTTTACATAGATCACCCTACACAATGTGAGAAAAAACAAAATAGAAATTTTGAAAGTGGTTACTATAAAACTAGTTTCTAAAACAGAATAATTATGGGGGTCCACCAGAACAAAATAGTAATCAAAGGATCCATAGATTTAATAAATGGTTGGGAAACCCTGGTTTAATGTAAAGTTAATTATTTTTGTAATTGCTTTTAATTTGTTGCCTTATATTGATCACATTGAAACCAATCAACCTGCAACTCCTTCCTTCAATCATTTAAGCCATTCATCTTTTTTACCCCTACCAAAAACCTAGTGATACTTGACATAATAGTTTGTGCTAAGTTACACGCAAAACAGCAAGTCATTCATAAATATATATTTGTGAAATAAATGCAGGGCGTTTGGCTGAGAGATGACAAAACTGGTTGATTGAGCACAGGGTCAAAGTTGAAATCTTACAATGGCAAAGGATTTCAACTGTGCTCTCTCTCTCTCTCTCTCAAGTGAGCCAAGTTAACTACAAAAATCAGTTATACAGCTGGAGCAGAAAATAGCTTGACAAAATGTTTAGCAGCATTTCATCCAACGTCAGCTCACGAGTTCAAATTTCTGTCGAGGTCAACTTTGTCTTTCTGGGTCAATGAAACAAGTACCAAATGTGCACCAGAGCCGATGTGATCAACCAGCCCCATCTTGCTTCCCTAAGACATTTCACGCCCTTTGCACCCAGAGTAGAAAAAATTACCCTTAAGAAGACCTCGTATGAAAGAAGTAGTTAATCCATTTTATGAAAGCTAAGCCCAATATTTTAGAAATCAATATAGTAGCCAGAATTCAGTGGATATTAATTAGATCCAAGTACACTTTTCCATAAATTTCCTCTAATAAATACCAAAATTTGCAACACACACACATTTAATATCTACTCTTCTATATATATGGAGGATGATAATACACACACATGAAAACAGAGTAATCTGGTTGGTACTTTCCCCACTAAACTAAGTAAAAATGTCAGCAAAATCCAGAAACACAATAATTATCAGTATGTAATTAATTAGTTAATATTCTGCTAAGACACTCATTATAAGTCAACAGAGCTGAGAAGTGCCAAAAAATAATTACTGACAATGTCAAGAGGTCAACAAATGTTTTATTATTTTACACCCAGAATGTACACTCCGCCACTCCATAACCTCGCTCTAATCAAATCAGGGTTTCAAGTTGGGTGTGATGACATTAGAGGAGTTGAAAAATTTGTAGGACCTGCTGCGTGTGGAATTGAGTAATAACAATTGTTATCTTTTGGAATGTCTCAGCTGTCAACAGAGCTGTAATGAATATCTTAGGAGCAGATTAGTCATTAATAAATAAAAACAAACTTCTTTTGTTGTATCTTGTAAAACATGTGACCTACCTGTTAGTATATAACAGAAAATTCTAACATAATAACCAAGTTAGTGTATAATAGAAAAATTTAACATAGTAACCAAGTGGAACTGTACGATTTCATCAAAAAAGGAAAATATTACATACACACCTTTTGTTTCAGCAATTAGACTGCAGCCCATGCTGGGGCAACTGCCTTGAATAAATCAACTCCAGGACTGCCCTCCCACCAAGCTGGGCACTTATTCTATTAGTCATAATAGATAGGGATATAAACCTACCAACACTGATTGTCTGGATTGGGGAGGGGGAACACATACAAAGATGTGTATGTGTGTTTGTATGTATGTAGATATATATATATATATATATATGAGTGGCTTTGTGGTTAGGATATTTGGCTTACAATCGACTAGCAGTGACACATTTTATCCTTGAGCAAGACACTTCATTTCACATTACTCCAGTCCACCCAGGTGGCAAAAGTGATCTATGCCTGTATTTATTTGGAGCAGCCATATATTATTATATATTGTGTGACACTGAATCTTCCCAAGAGCTACGTTAAAAGGCACATGTCCATGGAGTACTCAGCCACTTGCATGTGAATTTCATAAGACTGTTCTGCTAATCATATCAACTCAAATCATTGTTATAAAGCGATTGAGTGCCAGTTTTATATGTGAAAGGCTTCTTTTCAGTTTCCCTTTATTAAATCCTTTCACGGGGATTTGGTTGGATGGAGGCTATAACAGAAGGCACTTAACATGTTATGCAGTGGGACTGAACCGGTGACCATGCTGCCGAGAAATAAACTTATGGCTAACACTTCCCCAATTCAACCATTCCTAAATATGCTGACCAAATGAAGGATTACCAACATGCGTGCACACACACACACACACACACAAGTGACCATGAGGATGTAGATGTACATTTTATAGGATATTTTTAAACTACTGAGATAAGAAACAAAAAGAAAATCATATTAAGTTCATTTTAAATTCAAAGAAAATATGAGATTTTGGTGATTTTTGATGCAGTTCTCACAAATCAATGGTGAATGTGTTTTTTTTCTACGATTTCAAGTTTAAAAGATTTTTAAAAAAAATAAAATGGATAGAAAATACTCCATTCCAAAATATATTTACTGAAGCATGAAATGATGATGGCATGAGGAAATAAAATATGAAAGGTAGCAGCAAACAACAAGGGAACACAGAACAGGGATGAATATTGAAAAAGATGAACGTGTGAAAAATGTCACACAAAGTACATAGGCAGTGCAACAAGGAATAAATCATTGTGGTTTGTGTTTGAATGGAGGAGGAGGCGAAGTAGAGAGAAGTCACTGAAAGTTAGCAGCAGCAATAATAATAATAATAATAATAATGGTTTTAGATGCTGGTACAGGGCAAAGAGCTGCTGAAAGGAAGGTCTAGTCAATTACATTGAACCCAGTACATGATTGGGAGGGTCAATAGAATAAGTACCAAACAGATGAAAGGCAAAGCTGACCCCTTGGCAGAAGGATATTAATGGGTTCAAATTCCAGCACAAGGCCTGCAATTTTAGAAGAATAAATCAATTCATCAACTGCAGTACTTGACTGGTTCTTATTTTATTTATCGACACTGAGGGGAAGAATACAAAGTTGACCGTGGCAAAATAAGTCACGAATAGTGTGGGGGCCAAGTGAAGAAGACGGCGATCAAATCAAAACAAATTAATAAATAATCTATATTTTGTTATTCAATCTATCAATTATTAGGCAGAACACAAGGAGTTGCAGAATGGAAACAATTTGACAGTTTAGCTAAAATTTTGTTTGATTCACTTGTGAATTTAAATTTACAATTTATTTCAATAAGAAATTTATAAAATTTAACTTGTATAAATCTCACTGGCAATTGTTATCAGCATAAGTACACAAGCCATCATTTTGCATATTAAAACCAGAAGATATTTATACCCATCCAAAATATGTTCTACTTTAAACCTGTCAGCTTCATTAGGAGCTTTCAAGCTCTCAGATGTTGATGCTTTCTTCATAGCCTGGTATCAAGATAAATCTCATTTTGACTCGAAAAGCATTAAACTGCAATTAAAGGAAGGCTTGCTTAAATCATTTAATAATGCTGGTATGGTTACCAGAAATATGATCGAATAAATGCAAGACCAAGTCTTCAGTGATGTTATCCAACTAATGAAACAAAAACCATTTTATGTTATGGATTCCACACTTTTTAGGGAAAAGAATTTTGAAAACCTCAACATATATAATGTATCAAATAGTGAATTTTCAAAGCTAAATCTATTAAAAAAACAAAATTAAAAAAACTATGTACATTTTCTTAATATTTAACTCTTTAGCATTCAGATTATTTTGACAAATGTATTGTTTGTTTATTCACATTGTTTCAAATTAATCTCACATTATCTTATAAGTTTAAGATATCAAAGATGCAGTTGTCCATTTTAAAAAATGGACATTACAAAGCAGATGTGAGAGGCCAGATCTGGCCAATTTGAACATGAAACAGGGAGAATTGGCTGGATATGGTTGGTTTAAACACTAAAATAGTAAATCAAAACCTATTTCATAATTTTAGTCATAAGATAAGTTTGACAATAATTATCTGACAGTAATTAGCAATATTCATTCTGCTTCTGAAATATTAATCTCTAATAAACATCACAGAATTTGGCAGCAACAGTAAATATCAACTTGACCCTTTATTTCATACAGTTAAACTATACTGGAAGAGGAAATACCGTTAAGTTTGTTATTGTTTAAATTCAATATAAACTGCAGCAGCAAAGACTGCTTATAATCGTAGTCTTAACCCTTTACATACCAAATTATCTGAAACCACCCCTAGCTTTGATACAAACATTATAAATTCCAAAGAATTTAGATTTCAGTAGAAACATTCCAGTATAGCTTTTTTTAATATATTCCTGACACTAACCACCTAATAATGTAAGTTTTTAGTTCACTGGATCCATTCAAATTCAGGGTAATTTTCAAATTTAAATAAACACATTGAAAGTGTGTTTTCATAAGAAATACTGTTACAAAAAGATTAAATAAACTTAGATATCTTAATTTCTAATGACATTTTATTAAGAAATGACTGATGTAATGAATATCTAAATATTAAATTAACTATTAAACACTGCATCTGACTTCACACTACAAGATGTGATGTAGTTTATGAAACCCTCAACACGACATGGACTGTTAAAGGAAATTGTTAAAGGAAATGTTTTTGATTTTCTGAGGGGTTCTTTTTTAACTTTAGGTATATTTCATAAATATTCTTCATAAAAGAGTGACAATATTCCAAAATAAAACGAAGATCTTTCAGCACAAATTGATTTTAATTTGGGTGTTGTTGTTTTTTTGTTTGTTTGTTTTTCCTCCATATCAACAAACCAATTACTAAAAAACAAGACCAACTATATTTGGAAATAAATGAAATTTTCAAAAGAAAGCTCATAATTATCAACCAAAAAAAGTGAATCAGTTTCTTTCTGGTTTAATTTTTTTTCTTTCAAAATACAAAACTTAAAAGCCTTGTAACTGTTGGTTCCTACTAGCAGTGTGTGATGACTACAAATAAGCAAATTGGGGGAGTAATGACATGACTGCAAACAACATGAGAGGTAGGTTTCTAAACAAAATGGAAACAGGAGTCAATAGCACCAAACTATAATGTGTGTGTATGTATATATGTATACACATATGTATATATGCATACACATCTATATATATATACATGTGAATACATATATAAATATATTTACATGTGGACATGCAGAGCAACAGTAGCACAGCAACAGGTTGAAGACAATCAACTAAAGTACTGTGACAGCCTCTACTTTTTTTATGGCCTTTCTATTATTGCCAACACACCCCAATCTTGTGTCAGAATAACAAGAAGACTGACCATGCACCAAATAATAAAAGGGTGGCAAAGAAATAAATAAAAATAGCAAGATAGATTATTGGTGTCTTACCAGGGGCTAATCTTGTTGCGGTGGAAGAGGAGTTTGCCTGTAATTAACATCTAGATTGGTAGGTTGACCCACAACACAACATGCTTTCATCAGTTGTTAGGGAGGAAGATGCGGTAGATACAATTCACACCTTCAGATTCCCAAGCACCAGAAACACTCAGAGATTTATTAGTGGCGTCTTCAAAAACAAAACATTTGTTCCTTCACTTTTTTTTCTTTTTTAACCAATCACATAGAAACCGAATATCTGTAGTCTCCCCTCAATACCACATTATAGCCAGTTTTATTGATTAAATAACAGTCATTGGAAGTAGACTGATTCCATTGTATAATTTTATAGAAACATTCTGAGACTGGGGTACGATGGTTAATGCTTAAAAGTACTTTGGCAAAAAAATAGAATCCCAGACCAAAATTCTTGAGATGTAATGTCAACAGTGCTCATATAGAATCAACAGTATCAGGTTTTTGTTTCTCCCCACCCCTACCAATAATAATAGTCCATTTAATTATATGCCTCAAAACTTCCACAGCATCTTCCTCTCCAATCATGGAAACAATTCAAAGAATATCGATAGAATTAAAAAAAAAAAGTACAGATGAAGTCAATAAACAACAAAAGAAGTCAATCTGATAAAACAGTGTCTGCTTACAACTACTGAGGTCAAGGGGACAGTGCATCTACCCCCATGTTGTTTGGAATCACACAGTACTAATTAGAAAATATACTTACCACAGCCAGAAACAAAACTAATTAACTTTAATCAATACAAGAAAGGATTTAGTTGCATCTTTTTGTTTTGTTTTTAACCAGACTTCCATCCCCACCCCTTCATTTCATTGACTAGCAGAGGTAAGACGAGTTTGTTTTTCCAAAACTACCAAATGGAACAGAAATGGTAATAACCAAAATATACAAAGGAAGGAGGACATAGAATTTCATAAAGGGAATTCGTTGGCAAAAAAGATCAAAATATGTTAAATATATCAATAAAAAGAAAACCTTAAAACAAACATGGAGGTCTTTAGAAATTATGGAAAAAAAAAAACCTTATTTCACTCATACAAACCTGTTTATATTTCAGTAATATTTCAATCCCTCACTAATCATTTTCTTATATTATCTTAAGCAAATCTCATTACTTAATGCATTAATATTACAGCTCGTTAAAACGAGCAATAATTTAAAATATGTAATGGAATTTCTTAACTTTCTGAAAAGTTTGTAATTCTAATTTATCAATACTATTATTATCCCAATCTCAATTCCCTAATTTTCTTTCTCAGAGACTCCTACATATTCCTTTCATCATAATTCACCTAAAATAACAAAAACCAACAATCATTAAGCTCAGGCATTTTAAAAGAACATTGAAGGAACCAATAAAAGGTATTTAAGGTCTTCATAACATATTAAGAGACTATCGAAGGCAAAATTTACACCTTCCAACCTATGTAAATGACAAATAGAAACCAACACTAACCATTATAGACACTTTTTGTTCTTTTTTACTTTCACGCAAATTTGGAATTTCTAGAGATATTCACACCCTAATATTTAGTAGCACTCAAAACACTTACATACAACTAAATACAGAGTGAGGTTTTGTAGGCACTAATTTGCAACAATGCTGACTTTCATTATAGAAAAGCGACTTGTATATAATACAATATAGTCATATCCCTACAGAACCTCTATGTAGTCAGAAGACACCTAATCAAAGTTACTGCAAATTACAACTCGCCATTTCTTTGAAAAAAGATTTATGACCTAAAATAAAAAGACAGTATACTGCCAAGTGGGACAACTCTGGACATAGATCTGCTTTACAAGGGTTGACCGAGGGTTAAATAATTTTACTTGACAAAAAAGCTTAACAATATCCAATAACTTCCATCTGAAATGATCTTGGCATTAAGAACCTAAGATACCAAAATGATCAGTAAGAGTCAAATTTGTTCTTTATAGGTTTATTATTTTCCTATGCCTCCATTGGTTTTTCAAATAAGAGATATTGTATTCCATGCAACTTCAAAGGGGTGAAGTGAAGGCAATTTTGTGGATTCCAATGTTCTCACACACACAAGCTTGCAATGGCTTGCTTCTAGTTTTTTGTTTATCCAATCCAGTCACAAAGATTTAGTTGACCAAGGGTTATATTAGTTAGACACTTGCCTAAAGTGGCATACAGTTAAACTGAACTCAAAACTGTGTGGTTGGGAACTGAGCTTAATAACTATAAAGGTATGTGGAATTTAGACATATATATATTGAAGAACCCTAACCACAAACTGGTTAACTCAGAACTAGCCATTAGCATAGCAACAGTAACCAACCTAGTCCAAAGAAACATAAACAAACCATTTCCCACCGATATTGGTCCTGTAAACAAACACTGGATGGGAAATCTCAAATTAGGAAGCAAAACTTAGAAGGGATTCTTGAAAATCTCAAACAAACTCCATGATTTTTATTTTTTTGTTTTGTTTTAATTTTTTCACCATGGAACAAGTTTGTACCTTAGACTAATTTCATCATTAATCTAAAATTAAAATTTTCATCTTAAATCAAAAGCAAGTATCAATGGGTTAGAGAGAAAATTATTCTCTATTCTAACAATCGGTACATCACAACAACAAAAATATTGATATGATTCTAAATATTTTTTTATGTTTACCATTTACAAGCAAACTAATCTAGATCTCAATTCACTTGTTATTAAAACTTTAAGAATCAATTTGAAATTATTTCAAGACAACTCTAAACAAATATTACATTCCATTCAAGTAAAACTAGGAACTTATTTACACAGAGAATGACATAACACCTAATCAGATTTTCAGAACAAAAGGACATTTAATATTTGTTTGATATTGTGAAATGACAGTAATTTAGCTTAATTAACTTTATTGATATTTATTAATTTTAATCATGAATATACATACATACATATATATATATATATATATATATATATATAATATTCAGATCATTCCCCATTTAACTGGTAACCACTGAGATGGTTCCATCAAATGGTCATGTTCGAATAGAAATAGTTCCTGTAAAATTATGGAAGACAAAAACAGTATTATTAATAACATGTTCCAGACACTACATACATACTAAAATCATACACAGAATATAGAACGTATGAGAAAACCAGGGAGAAAAAAAATAGAAAAAAGATAATTAAAACTCACCCTTAGACTTACAAATGGGAAACAGATACGAGAAAAGAAAGAGAAAATTTTTTTTTTAAAAACTGTTGAAGACATGCTCCAACTACTTCCACAAGCAACAAAATATGTAGAAACCATCAAGACATAGGACATACGGGAAAACATGCTCCAGTCAGCCAGGAAGGAGGTGAGATCAACACATCAACACAGTAAATACCATGCTTCAACCAACAACCAAACCAACAGACAATACACATACAGAGAATTATTTTCCATTCTAAAGTAGGAATTTGTCATTTTCCTAACTCTTCCTAAAAACTCAATGTAACTGCAATGTTGAGGTTTCAAAAAGAATGGAAAACCTCTATTTTCAAGTTTAGTAATTCTTTAATGAATTCCTATAATTAAAAAAAAATTTCCAACCCCTCCCTCATACAAAGTTGAATTGTACTTTTTAATGATATTTTCATGCTTTTATGAAATCAGAGGGAAATTAAGCAAAAGATATTTCCAAATATTTTCTTTTTAATTCAGTCAACAAAAGCAAAGGTTTTGTTTCTTTATGCTGATTTTTGTTTGTTTGTTTTTTAATAAAGTATCTATTAGAGAAAAGAAAAATTCCAGATCTCACAGTAAAAATCAAGAAACTAAGTTTAAAGTCTTCAGAGAATTTGCTGGCATCCAAGAAATTTACCAATATCATTCCAAACCAAACATACCTTTATGAAAGCCAAACTAACCTCAAAGCAAATGAAGTGCAACAGGACATGGCTTGACGATATCATGCTGAAGAAAATTTTAGATTTGGAAAAGAAGAATTGACCAAAACAAGACCAATCAAGACAAACAGCACAAAACAGTTAAATATCAACAACAGAAAAAACAACAAAAAACTTATTTTTGCCAATTAAAAAAAAAACTACAGAATTAAAAAAAAAAACCAAAAAGTAATTCATGCAAAGACACACAAAGAACAACAAAGACAATGCGTGCAAGGTGTGTAGGTGTTCACTAGAATTCATGCATATGTTGGTGTTGTGAATGAAGAGGGGGTGAAGAAACACCAAAACAATATACTGAAGGGTGTATTGCGCTGAAGCTGCCACCAGCCACCATCCTGCATTGCTGCAACTGCCACCACCAACACCACCAGGACGATGGATCGGTTTAATAATAAGGGTCTTCAAGTGCTATTATCTACATCTATAATGTTGCCATTCCAATCCAGAGAATTCAAAGACAGTCTTCAAATGAATGGAAGTACAATATTTCCTCAATACAAAGTTGAGTATGGTTAGTTTCCTAAAACTTGGCGATACAAAATAACCAGTTTAATATTTACAATATGGTATGGTCACCAACCAACCAAACATACTGCAGAGTTGGATATTCTAGATTTAACAGAGATCAAGCTATGTTATGTGCTTCTAATACAATGGTGAACAGTGGAAGTCCTAAACTCTGTGTACTTACAATATCCTACAATCTCTCTATAAAGAGTACCTCGTTGTCCTCTTGTACAGCGAGTGTGTGTGTGTGCACGCACATATACATATGCACATAAAATACACATATGTAAAGAGAGAAAGAGAAAGTGTGTGCGTGGGTTTTTGTGGCATTCCTTGTCTTAACATTGCATGGTAATTGCAAATGAGTATCACAATGTCAAACAAGCAATGACCTTCATTTCTAGTCTTCCATTAAATGTGTCCAGCCAAGGGGAAATAGGAAACTGCCTGGAAGCATGTGACAGTTGATGATAGGAGCTGCATCCAGCTGTAGAAGTTTTGTCTGCCCAATTCAAAGTCAACGCTAAAGCAATGACACACACACAACATTTTGTGACGGTTAAAAGACGCTATACAACTTAAAGCTATTTCTAGTTGTGGTGTTCATACCACCACATACCACCTTAGCCTCATCAGGCAATGTGCTCTAACTATGTATATTATTATTATATTGCAAAAGTGTTTAAGCCAGGAAGTGCAACGATGTGAAATTTAACAATGAAATGAAACTACCCACAACTATGATTATAACAAGAAAACTGGAACCATTATAAATGAAGGACACAAAAAAAAAATATGTAGAGTCACTAAATCACCTTAAATCTGTCCCCAAAAACAATAGCTAGGAATGTTTAAACTGAATTGATTCTAATTTCACGTTGAGAAAGTTTCATTAGAAAATTCACAAACTGACAACATCAAGATGAAACTAAATATTCTAACAAAACAAACCCTTCAACAAGAGACAAAAAGAATATATAATATCCAATAATTAATCTAATTAACCATCAGCACTGACAGCAGAACACTAATAATTATTTATCAAAACTTAATAAAAACAGAAACTAGTTCAGACATTTTTTTTCTTTAAAGTTTCAATCAAAAAAATAAAATAGTTAATAATAAAAATAATATTAATGATGACTGAAATCAGTGCAGGAACCAATTTCAGTTTCTACTCTTGAAGAATCGAAAAAAAGAATAATTAAAAATAGCGTTGAACTAGGTATTAGAACAATATTTGGACTCCAACACCCCACCCCACCATTTTAATTTTTGTTCTGTCAGTTATTCTATTGCAAATTAATGTCTTTGTTAAAAATATTTCATTTTACATTGAATCATGGAAGTGATCAACAAGAAAGATTTCATACTGAATGGAAACAAATTAAAGGAACTATTAAGATTCCAAGAATTGTTCCTGAAAATATTGAAATCCTGCCACACCAATTGAGTGTTTTCCGACATAGATGATTTAATTTATTTAAATCATCCTGTGCTTTACTTGAAGACATTGCCCGAA
>JACXVO010004986.1:102177-120186 GCA_015501135.1 Hapalochlaena maculosa
AAGATGTGGTTGTCAATTTTAAAAATGACATTACAAGGTGTGAGAAGCCAGATCTGGCTAGTTTTAATATAAAACAATAATTTGGCAGTTTTTGACATTAAAGGGCTTACGAGATAACGTATTCCACTGCCTGAGGAAAAAGACTGGATGGTCACTGTTGGAATTCTTTCACATGATAAACAAGTCAGTTGTAAAAGTTGGTAAATACTTCAAGATCAGCCAAGTACTTCTATCATTGGAGGAGGAGGCAATGGCAGCATTTAGATCAGCTCTGATTTAATTTAGCATATGGCATGCAAAAAGCCAATCAAATGACAAAAGAAGCAAAGTATCTTTGTTGCAGATATATCATTCCTCTGTTAAATAAAGGATTCTTCATCATCATCATCATCGCTTAACGTCCATTTTTCATGCTGCCACAAGCTGGACAGTTTGACTGAGGTCTGGAGAGCCAATGGCTGCACGATGCTCCAGTCTGGTGTAGCAGAGTTTCTACAGCTTGATGCCCTTCCTAACGCCAACCACTCCAAGAGTGTTATGCGTGTTTTTTATGCACCACCAGCACAAGAGCTAGTCACGTTTGAGTGAGACTTTATCTACTATAGACACAAGGCCAGTTGGCCTGGCCTAGTATTGGTCATGTTCGGATGGTGCTTTTCAAGTGCTACTGACACAGGTGGTTGCCAAGCTACAGTTTTAGGTTTGACTAAAAAAAGTCTTCAAGCAAATATAGCCAATAGATCGGTTGAACACAGATCATGTTTGGAAGGTTGGGCACTGGTCATTGATATGATGCTGGTTTTAGTTTTGCTTGACTCAGTAGATCTCAAGCATATCAGATAACCGGCACTCAACTAAAGGGTACTCATAAACCAGTTGCATTTCAATGGTAGATTTACATACCACTGGTTATGGCTATGGTTTTGGTTTACTTGACTCAACAGGTATTCTCAAGTATATCATATTGCTGGTGCATTGAGGATGCTTGTAAAAAGAAATATGGAACACTTCCATTATTTCATTGGATGCAGTATGGAATCCCAGGTTACACCTGCTAAAATTAACAGTCCAAACTTTCCGAAAACATCCTACTATCTTAAAAGTGTAAGTTCATTTTTCAAATCAATCTACCAATGAAAATGAGAATTCTAAAGACATGCAGAGAATTCTAGAAACATTTCAGAGCAGATTACATCAGGAATTTCTGGAACATTCTTCTAAATTTAAAATAAAATGCAACTCAGTCTTTGTCTGAAAGACAATAAGTATTCACACAAGAACTCATCAAATTTCATTCAGTGAATGAAAGTCCAGAAAAGATTCCCAAAAGAAAGCTTGTCTTACCTTGTCATTGTTCTCTGTGGTCCATATTCCTTGCTGAACAATCCCAAATTCCCCTTCTCCCAGTGTTTTATTAGAGGAAATAGATTCTGGTGGTATTATTTGTTTTCCAAGCGGTCGAATATATGACACTGGGCGGGGCATCCGCTGTTCAGGAGGAGAAGGGCTCAGAGAACGGCCCATGGAAGCATCACTGGCCCGCAAAATGGCCTGAAAATTTTAAAAGAAACAAATAAAGTTTCAAAATGCAATATTACACAATATTGATTTCAGTTCTATTATATTATATTAATATTAATTAAATCAATATTCATTAAGTTTTTACAAGACAACTTCTGAAGTTAAAAAGCAATTATAAATCAATAATTATGAAACAACTGAATTCGGCTGGTTAAAACAATTGTTTGATTAGGAAGGAAAAATACTGGACAACAAAATTATTTCCTCTCTCTCTCTCACTCAAAAATACTATTTCATTTCTTCTGCAGTTTTGGTCACAAAACATTCTGGGAAATGATTGAAACTTCAAATGTTAATAAATGTTGGCAACTTATACATGCGATTAAGACAACAATAAACAATAGTTAAAAGATCAATCAGACAGTTGCATGTTCAATAAATTTCCAGTGAAAATATTCTGAAGAGGTGTTGAGACAATTCTAAAAATAAACCAAGCAGTTACCTAAACTGTTAGAGTTGTTATTAATTCTATGAAATAAGTACCAGTTGAATACTAGGGTTGATGCAAATAACCTACCCCCTCCCAAAATTTTAAGCCTTGTACATATAGTAGAAAGTATTATAAATTTTTCCATCAACCCCAAACATTCAAGGGACTATTTCAATAACAATAAGTAGATAAGGTAAATCTTATTAGGAACAAAGTGCTAATAATATAATTACCCAAAATCTTATTAATGCCATCCCACCTCTTTTCCATCTTTCCACTATTGAATGTTTAAAAAATATCCAACAGAAGGGCGAGACAGCATCCATAACCACCCCAGTATGTTGTTATTGATTGGAAAAGGGGGTGTTGATGATCAGTCTGAATTTGTGTAGATCAACAGCTGATGGACAAACTCTAATTTAGGATCATATTTTAGAGATGTGCTTCAGAAATTACATAATTACGGTGCAATCTACTTAGCTCTAACTTATAAGCAGTGGGGGCACCGTAAAATCGACAAATACCTTGCTAACTTATTCTTCTAATGTCAATTATTGCTATAACTTCAATAGGGACAGCATTGCTAAAATGAGTTTCTGAAATTATGGTTATTGTTTACCTCAATAAGACCTAATTGAGTAGATCTATAAGGACCCTACCCTGACCAACCCATCTTTTTATTAGATTACATTAGCCAATGTAATTTCTACCATTTTTTTTTTAAGACAGTCAATTATGATTTTTAAGAGAAACCTGGTTGCTGCTTCTAGCAGTTACACTTTATAGCTGGTTCCACCACTATTGAGAATCACCATCACCACCAAATAAAAAGACAAAAGAACAAATGAAAGAATATTTGAGATATAAGCAAGGATTGTTAAGGATATCAAATTTATTGGTGAGGGAAGACAGACAGACAGACATTGGTGAGGAGAGTGATAACAAGGAAGTGGGGATAGTTGTTAAATAAAGGTAAATACAACAAACTTACTGTACTAAGTCAATCTGGTACAGAAGCAATAATAGCCCTAGGAAGCATCTGCTGTTTATCAAACTAACAACAGTTGTTACTGGATAGTATTACTATTAAATACTAGGGAATAATTTTTCTGTTGCCAATGTTATAAGGTACAAGAAATGCAATTAGAACTAACATTAACAAAACTGGAACCAATGTGGTGGAAATAGAATTTTATAAAGTGTTTCGGAATGTATCCAAGAGATGAGAGACGATCACATGAATAGTAGTTGAGGCTCACAATAGTGGGGTCACACCCGAGATGATCCTGCTACAGCTGCACACACACATACTGTTAAATCACATACAGAAAATGGCTTAACAGCTGATTGGTAATCACAAACATTCAGACAGAGCTTTTGTCTCCTCTTTATGCTCTATACCACCACTGCTACTACAACAACAACAACAACGGCCTCTACTCACTGTATTTAACTGGTCTCCTACTACTTCTACTTAGACACTCATTTCATTTATATTTTCCCCTCCCCGTATTGTGTTCCCCAGTGCCCCAACCCAAGATCCTGCACTAACTGCTCCACACAGTCCTTTTTTCTTCTCCAGCACATTAGCTCTCAGCGTTTCCATTTCTGTAATCAACTTTCCTGAAACTGTTCAAGAGTAACATCAACTATGTCCAGCTCAGCAGTCTTAGGGTCTTCTGGAGAGCATGGAACAGAGCCTTTCCTCCAGCTCTTGGAGTGCTTATTGTGACAATTCCTTCCTCAAACCAAAATAAAGAATTACGGGCCAATTTGGAGTTTGATTGAAAGGTTAAAACTAGACATGAAGCTTTCAGCCAGAAATTTTCAGGTGAGAAAGTGCCAGATGCGCTATGGTCCAGTGGTTAGGGCAACAGACTTGTGGTTGTTGGATTGCGGTTTTGATTCCCACACCGGACATTGTGTGCTATTCCGGTGTGCCCCAGCATGGCCGCAGCCCTAGCGCTGAAACTATTAAATAAATTAAAAAATAAATAAATTAAATATCAAACCCAAGAAGAATGGTGGGTGGGAAAGTCCACTTTGGTTGAATTTGATTTCATAAGATCCAGAGTCATAGACTACGTATCATTAAGGATTCTGTAAATAACAATAATAATGATGATGGTCTTACACAGAGTAATTTTGAGGGCCAGGGAAGTCAATTATATCACTCTGCTATTTGAGAGATTACTGATTCTATTGACCCTGGTGGAATTTGAACTCAGAACAAAGCTGGACAAAATACTACTAAGCATTCTGTTCAGTGTGCTAATGATTCTGCCAGCCCACTACTTTAATAATAAGAATCCTTTCTACTATTGGCACAAGGCCTGAAATTGGGGTGGGGTAAAGTCAATTATACTGATCCCAGAACTCAACTGGTACTGGATTTGTCAACTCTGGAAGGATGAAAGGCAAAGTCAACTTTGGCAGAATTTGAACTCAGAACGTAGAGGCAGACAAAATACTGCTAAATATTTTGCCCAGCATGCTAACAATTCTACTAGCTCCACCACTTCCATAATAACACATCCAGAACAAAATTCAACACTAAGTGAACATGTATGAAAAAGCTTTTGTAAACGCTGCTGCTCACTCCAGTAAAACATACAAAAGACAGAACATTTATAATAAAATTGAGGAGCAAATGTACACAATATTCTTTCCTACTCTAAGCACAAGGCCCAAGATTTCAAGGAGGAGGGAAAGACGATTGGATCAACACCAGTATGCAACTGGTACTTTATTGCCCCCCACCCCCACCCTGCCAAATGAAGGGCAAAGTTGACCTTGGCAGAATTTGAACTCTGAACATAAATTTGATTTAGGGAAAAGCTGCAAATTAAATCAAGGTAGAAATGAAAATAACAGAATTAGAGTAGTAAGCATATTCAATTTATTTCTTATGATAACTACTGAGGTAGGAGACCATTTATGGACTGTGAATACACAACATAATGGCAGGTTATATAACAGCAGGTGACAAAGGCTTGAATTTAATATACTTCATCTGATCAAATTCATATGAAAGAATAAAAATATGAAGAAAACAATAAGTTAGCAGTTGTAAATCTTAATATTCAAACATTAAACCTGAGTAATGACTGATATTTTTTTCAATTGGTATTTTTCATTCTGCCAACCTAAGATTAACTACATCAATCTTAGATTTTCCCTCGTGATCTCATCACTCCTCATTCAGGTCATTCAACATTACAACAATCACGTGCTGTCATTTCATTGCTAACCTAGGGAACAAGCAAGCTACATGGATAATTAATAAAATAACATAGAGGACAGGTAATCATTATCATCATCATCATTGTTGTTAACATCTGCCTTCCACACTGGCAAATGTGAGATGGTTTGACGAGCCGGCCAGGTAGAAACCTGCACTTGACTTTTGTAACCATTTTGGCAGGAATTTTATAGCTGGATGCTTTTCCTAACACTAATCAACTCTGCAGAGAGGACTCAGAGCTTTTCGCGAGGCACAAGCACAGGTGAGGTCAGTTTTGGCAAGGTTTTTACAACTGGATGCCCTTCCAAATGCCACACACTTAACAGTGGGGACAGGGTGCTTTCAAGTGACACCTGCACTGACAGAGTCAGCAAGTACTAGCAACACCCCTCTTTTGAGAGGGGAAGAGTGCATTGGAAGAGGTGCTCATGTCAGATGATGAAGGGTTATAGTGAGGCAGAGAAATAAAGAAAAGGGGTGTCTTACTATAGGGGAGGTAAGAGGTGGTGGAGAGCTACACAGATAAGGCAACAGACTCAAAAATGGAATATTATTTGAATATTTTTTGCCACAAAAATATCAATAACAGGTTGCAAGTTCTTGTTTCTTACAGTTCAGTAAAAGAATAAAGGACACTACAGGTACTTTTCAGAGATTCTGGGACAGAAGACTTGGTCCTAGTGCATACAACAGAGGCAAACATAACTCTTTAGTACTTAAACCAACCATATCAGGCCTAAATGTACTGTTTTCCAATCAAAGTCGCCAGTTCTAGCCTCTTACACCTACCCTACAATGTTATTCTAAAAATAAGCAATCACATCCAAATCTCAAAGCTAAAAGATAATGCAGGATTAATTCAAAACAATATGAATCAACAAACATTACATCTGACAGTAATTTGTGTGCTAAAGAGTCAATAAAAGACACCCAAGGATCAGATTGTGATTTTAAAGATTAAGTTTAATCCTAAAACAATATTGTATCACAAATTTCCCAGATAAACAATGATTAGGAAAAGTCAGCTAAGATAAGTGGACATCACAGAAAAAGCACATTAATAGAATAAGATTAATTAGGATAATTGTCTCAGTTCATATGTCCTAAACTGTCTCAGTTGAAGCTTTTCATTCTACACTCCTTGTTTTTGTTCTTATAAAGTAAAACACTTGATTCCTCTTCAACTCCAGACAAAATTATATCAAAAAAGAGAGAGAGAGAAACTATGGAACCTTGGTTGGCAATGAATAGAAATTAACATATTTCAACTGTTTGGAGAAAAGTATTGTTAGCAGTTGTTTCTATGCATGTGTGGCTCAAGAATAATTAAGAATTCATGCAACCAAACAAACTAATTCACAAGAGACAACAGAAGTAGAGAATGGTAACTTCAAGAGGCATTATATTAGTTGAGGTTTAATAGCACGCACAGAACATCTGTAACAGAACACTTTGCAACAAAGCCTTGTTGGGTACGAGGGGAAACATACATAGTCATGGTTCTCCATTTGTGTAGTTGTTTACTGTCAGAGGTGAATAAAACATTGTTCTCACTAAAATGAGAACAAGTTTCAAATTTCTTACAAGACTTCAATCTGATAATAATGACAAAACAGAAGTTGAGAAAAGAGGAAGAAGCTAGTAATGTGATTACCAGCTATATGTGTGTGCTTAAGTTAAACTTGGCCTTCATTTAACAGAAGTACCAAAGGAATTGTATTATAGAAGATAAACAAAACTAAATAAAAGCAACTATATATAGCATTGCTTAGATTAAGTTAATCTTGTTTTTATCTTCACTTAATCTGAATCAGTATAACATTCTAACATCTTCAGGTGTTACTTTTTTTCAAATCTCTCTCTCTCCCTCATACACACACAAATACATACTTTTTATGGTTAATATTCAAATAGAGAAACAAGAATCAAATTTGCCACTGAAAACCCAACCCAATCAATATATAATCATTCAGTGGTTACTCAGTTATCCAATTATAATAGATCAATATTTTATCAAGAATTACACAATATAAAACCTCAACAAAAAAAAAACAGCCTGAAAGCTTAAAATAGGCACCACGGCTCCAGCATGATCAAACTAAAGATTTTAGGTTACAACCAAGCAACAATTTCTTTAATGAGATGTAAAAACAAAAAAACTAAATGTACTCATTTGTTTCATATGGAAATGTAAATAATGAATTCCAAGTTTAATTAATTATTATTAAACACAGACACAGGAATCATCAAACAGCTCAGTCATTTCAATAGTAATGTCTAACAACACTAGCACCACACATACTGATTACCATAATAATTACAATAATTTTAAAAGAACCAAATTTGATATTCTATCATTAGAATATTGATGTCCTGTATTTGCACAAAAGTTTGATCGTATTTTCTTATTCTAAGATCAATACTAGGATGAATATTTTGATTGCTGGAATTACACAGCAATGCCGTGAATACATTTCAAGTCCAATCCCATTAGCAATGGACCAATCCTGATAACATCCCAATATGGTTCATGGCAGTTCTACAAATGATAACGTTGCTTTCAGGCCTTCAAAATATTCAAATTTGCTCGAAGTTATTCCTACACAAAATATGTCCTCATATTTCCTCAGTATTTCCCACGTAAAACAAAATCTATTGATAAGTTATAATTTATAGCTAATGCTTTCAATCCAGAAGGTAACATATCAAAATACAAGCTCTCAAATAATTGTGTTTCTGGTTGATAGTAGTAACTAGTTTTTGTTTTCCTAAAATACTGTAAAATCACTAAATACAAGAATGTCAACAACAAAATTTTGACACTACAAAGTAAGCTAACTTACAACAAATATTTTTTTCTGATTTTTTAAAGTTATGAACCAAAACATTTTTTTTCTTTTTGTTCACCTGAAATATATTGAGTACAGAAAATAAGGATTTATAAAGAAAAACTAGTGTACAATACCAGAGTTTTATTGGCTCCTGCACCCGCAATGGCCATTCCTGTAAGTTGATAAATGTTGATGTCAAAGTAGCTGATATATTTCAGTAAAAAAAAAACCAACAACCACTGGTTTACAAGACAAGAGTCTTTATGTGAGGTGACTGATCTAAAGAAAGAAATTTTCAACAGAAAGCTTCCTGCTTATCAACTTCACCTCCCCCCAATCTCCTACAATGCATATTTCAATAACATGTATCAATGAAGGGTTTCTCTGACCCTCGTTCTTCTACCAACTTCAGTGTTTCATACATTCCTCTCTCTCTCACACATACACACACAGTTCCTTCTCAGGCATAACAATCCAGTCACTGTTGTAACTAACCAAACATTCCTATGCAGAAGACTAGCACGTAACCAGTATCTAAAAAAACACATCCCACAGCTGCTTAGAAGTATTACCCAACTGAAATCTTCACTTTTACAAATGCAAAACTTTACAATATCCAATTTACTATTCTTAGAGACCATTTACTATTTACATAGTCACTAAATGCATCAGACCTGAAAATTCCTCAACCACAAACCACCGATATGCACTGCTTGCTCTCACAAACTGCCCATCACTTTCTGCAGCAGCAACAAGAACAAAATTACTTTCAAGCCATTGTCCATTTTGAAAGACGAATATTTGTGTATGATCATATTACAACCACTGGCTCCATGACATTCTGGTAAATTCCACTTTCTCTTCTGCCAATAAATAATTTAAAGAGGTTCATTCAACTGATTACTTATTTCAGTTGGTTCTAATTGATTATCTTCCTCTTCCACAAATGTGTGGCTCTCTGCCAAACTTAGAATTATTACATTAATGAATTAATAGTTGCATATTTGAGAGAGAGGGAGAGGAGAGTGAGTTAGAGGAGCTGTTAGAGCATAAGATGAAATGTCAAGCAGAATCTCTGACTATTTGAAGGTAAGAGCTACAAGAAATGCCAAGCAGAATTTCTTGCAGCTCTTGCCTTCAAATAGTCACAGCCTATATGGGTGAGAGATTTAATCCACCCCCCAGTTTAACAGAAACAGCCAGTCTTTTGGATAGCTATTAGTAGAGACCAAGCAGCATCCAGGCCAGCTCTCTGATTTTACGCTATCTTACTCTTTTTTCCCGTCATTTCTAGAAGCCCAGTAACAGGTCATGGACACCAACCCTTATATATTTCTCAATTTTTCAATCTTCGTTAAGGCCTTACCAGATTAACAAATGAAGATACAACAAAATACATTTTAATCCATTTAATAATGATTTTTACTTAGAAATTTATATTAACTAAGAAGTTACACAAACTAAACACTGATCATTTGGACTCAAAACACTCAAAATATTACAAAAAACAAAATGTAGTGTAAGCAGCACTTGAATTCATTTTTATTAGAATTTACATACTCCAAGAGGTGCCATCACTGGCAGATGTTGAACAATAATTTAAGTGCATCATAAAATCCCACATGGCCCATGGTAGAAATAAATGAGATATACAATATCATTGGTAGGACATCAATTTATCGAGTATGCCTACTCACAGATGCTTTGGTCCTTATTTCAGACATCTCGGTAAACTACTAATTGCAGAATTGTCCTCAGAGGAAATATAACACCTTCAGTGGATTTGAACTCACGAACTAAAAGCAATTAACCAATATTTTAGTTAGTCAGCTATATCTGAGATTATGATAATCTTATCTGCAGTCTTCATCTCATTTTCAAGTGGTCCATGGTTGGATTTCTGCTCAGCACTGACCAATTATACAACATCCCTACAGATTAGAACAAGGAACTAATACTAAAACTTTACATTATCTATTTACAAAAGCTAAGTATCTTGATAGGAAAATGAGAAAGCATTATTAGTCACCCACTTTTATTCTACTTCAGCCATGTTTAATAATGATAATACTCCATGTATGAAAACCTTCTGACACCCACTTAGATGAAGTAACAAATAGAGAGGAGTTCATTTTAAACGAATTATCAACAGCCAAGAACCAATTAACAATATCTATAATACAATATTCTTTAGGTTAATGTTTTTGTTTGTGGTGTTTAAAATATTTTATTCTAACTTTCATAAATCTTTATTACAGGTCTACAAACACTAAACAAAAGTCAATTAACAGTAAAAATAATTGCACATGAGTTTAGGAAGAATTTCAGTTGAACAGTCTATGTCTAAACGTTGACAAAACAAAACGAAGGCACCACTGTTTGTTATGTTTGTCCTAGTGAAAAACTGAACACAACATGAAGGCATTCATGACATACTTTCAAAACAATGACTTAATCATTTCAAGAATGCACTGTGGTTATTACTGCTTAGTAAAAATATTACTGAATGAACACTAACATTCCTCGTTACATTCATCATAAATATCACTTGTCACTGGACATTACAAGAGGCAAACAAGGACTTGTCTATTTGGGCCTTGTCTGGCTAAGTTGGGGACGATGGACATGGAGTTGACGTAGACTGGCATGAAATTTACATTTTTGTTTGTCAATCAAAATTTAATGAGTAAAAGTCTACTTCTATGACATCCATCTCAATAAGTATGTGCCAAACTTATCAAATGGCTCTTGTTTTCCAAGAGAGAGAGAGAAATATTTGCTATTTACAATAAACCCTTCTGGCTAGCAAGTTACAAATGACTGGAATTCAAATTCGGTTTCTAAAAGAACCATTTCAGAGGCATACACAGAGTAAACACTGTTCATTTTTATCTTCAGCCTCTACTACTAACTTCAAAAACTAAATGCTTATTTGTATTTGTTTAATTGATAGTTATCTCAAGAATTCCAAACCACTTTTTAGTTGGTCTCATCATTAAGCTAGGAAACTGAATAGAGCATTGAAAGAAGATAAGAGAACCAACAGTGGTACCATTGCCGCAATGAAATGTTATTTAGTTTTATCTTTTTTCATGTTCCAATTCCATGATCCAGCAAGCTCAAACTTTAGACATTCCATTAAAGCAAAATCTCACAAATAGCAATTCCTCAGTTTCAATATAACTTCTGCTGCCAGTGAATATTTGACATTACATGTCATAATTGTGAGTATCACTGTCATTTATTGCCAATGTCTTGTGGCAATCTGGAGGGTGGTAGGGGGAATATTGCTTGGAAACAGGTGAAGGTTGGTTATAGGAAGGCTACCAGCCTTATGTCTCAACAAATTCCATCTGACCCATGCAAGTTTGGAAGCATTGTATGTTAAGGTGATTATCAATCGTTTGAAGTAAAACAAATGAATAGTTAATTAGATTTTCAATATCTCAAGATCTGTGACTAACTTCAGTAAATTACTCTATAGGACAAATTCAAAGTATAAGATTATTACTTTTCATATAGTTTGGCATTGTCTTGTACAGAAGAATAGCTCAAAATGTAATTAATGTTCTTATATACATGCAAAAATACCCTGCATTGTTTGTAAGAGTAGAGGAAAAAAATAGGATTTTAGAGAAGACAAAGCATGGTGCTGGGTCTCAGGAGGACGATGGGTTCAGAACACCTAATTTCTTGATGATTAATGTGACAATCCTAAAGAAAACTAGCAAGCTACTGAAATAGAGCTAATGTCAACTCCACAAATCAATCAATCAATCACTATCTCACTCTCACTCTCTCTCTCACACACATGTGCACTTAACACCAGCAGGTTGGAAATATATATCCTTGAACAAAAACTAATATAGATAGAATGCCCCCAGTGAAAGTGCGAAGTGAATCACCCTCTTTGGAAGCCATTATTGTTGTTGTAAAAGAAACCAAGTCCTAAGCAAACAAACATGATAATGCTGACACAACCAATCTGAACTGGCAGAGAGAGACACACTGATAAGTATAAAAACAAAAAAAGCATCAAATTTGAAATTATACCAGACTATTCATATACGCAGAGCATCTCGTTAGGAAATGGATCCATAAGAAAGGTCAGCCATAATAAAACCTAAACGGGTGGGGGGGGGGGGGGGAGTTTGCTACACAGGAAATATACCAATTTATTTATTTTAAATATAACAAGAGCATCTAGAGAGCACAAATCTCTACCAAGGCAATACTAACATCCTCTCAGCAATTAGACAGAGATTATTTTTAAAATGAGAATATCTGAAATCGACTTCTCACAAATGTGTATATTAAAAATGAACCCAGCCACTCTCAGAAATTAAGTTAAAAACCAGAAAAATAATCCAGAATGTTTGTCTGGTACCAAATCAATCCCAAAATCTAATCAGTCACAGGGCCAAACATCCCTGAGAGTTCCATCCAAATTCATCAAGCTATTCTCCAGATATCTTATCCATGGACAAACAAACGAACAAACAAAACATACATACATACATGACTGAAAACAATACCTCAACCTTCGCTAAGGCAAAGGTAACAAATAAACATCTCCAAATCTAATAGACTCAACTCCTACTGTATAAACCATTTCCTACTTTATCTTTATAAAGTAAACCTGTCAATCAAAAAAATATTTATCCATAACAGCAATTTTTTTTATAGGAGAATCCAATACCTCACACCAAACCAATACCATACTTATTTAGGTAACATCATTAAAGCTAGTTGGCCATCTAAACATAATCTTTGCCTTCAGTAAATCATTCTCCACATGTTCTCAAAGTGCAATTATTTTACTTATGGTAGGGGGAGAGGACTGACTCAAGTGTTCAAGGTATATAAAATATAGAAGTGAGACAGACTTCTGTCTATGTAAATATGCTTTATTTTGCAGGGTATATAAAATGTAAGAGATTGCTATATGTATGAACAAGTTTCATGTACAGTGTAAGTCATCATCATCATCATTTAGCGTCCATTGTCCATGCAGGCATGAGTTAGATGTTTTCGACTGGGACTGGCAGGCTGGTTGGTTGGCTCACCAAGCCCACTTGGTTTGGCTTGGTTTCTACAGCTGGATGCCCCTCCTAATACCAACCACCCCAAGAGTGTGGGGTGGTTTTACGTGCCACCCACACGTGCCATTCGCGTGACCCAGGGGATTTTGATTTTTAAGTGCCACTCACACATGTGTCATTCGCGGGACACGGGATTTTGGTGATGTTACATGCCATCCACACGTGTGTGTCGTGTGGCACCGAACAAACGACTCCTCTGAACATGCTTGGTGAGTTTAGTTGACACAGCGCAGGCACCACTTATATGGCACCATTGACTGCCTTGAACATGTTCGGTGATTTTTATGTGCCAACTATACAGGAGCCACTCCTGTGGTCGCCAGGCTGCCTTGGTAACTGACCACCAGTGGGTGTTCCTATATGATACCGAAAGAATCAGTGCAAAACCTGTCTTGACGGGTGCTTGTCTACTGGGCATTTGCTAAGTTTTATGTGACAGGTACTCATTTTAACTCTGATGAGCACCCGTGTGGGTGGCACGTTAAAGTACCAAAACCATGTGGCATGCGAATGTCACACATGTGGGTTAGCACGTAAAACCACACCAAAAACCCTGTGCCATGTGAATGGCGCACGTGTGGGTGGCACGTTAAAGCACCAAACCCTGTGTCACGCGAATGGCACACGTATGGGTGACACGTAAAACTCACCCCACACTCTTGGAGTGGTTGGCGTTAGGAAGGGCATCCAGCTGTAGAAACCATGCCAAACCAGACCGGGACAGGCTGTGGCCATCCAGGCTGCTGGCTCCTGTCGAAAACGTCTAACCCATGCTTGCATGGACAACGGACGCTAAATGATGATGATGATGATGGAAGATTAAATGGAAACATTAACCTCTACATTATTTGGATTCTGAAAACAAAGGAGACAAAGCTAAAGATTACAAAATATTCTTGACAACTATTAGAAATTGAAACGCTGAAAGTTTTGAAAAGCATCGTAGGTTTCTAACAATGGCTGCAGTGACACAAAACCTATTTTATAATAGATGCAATGTAATTATTTCCCATTGATCACTGCATCAATCTAAATTATTTACTTCAATCAGAGATGACCAATTTATTGATCAAACTACTAACCTCAATCAATCATTTTTATTGAAAGGGCAACAGTTTGATCAATCTTTTATCACAAAACAAATACTGACTGATGAGATTTATCCTTGGTAAACATTAACAAAGCTTCAATACTCTGAATGAACTCCAGAATCCAAGATAAGTAATAATAGTCTGTGTCACTAATTTATAAAATACTTCCCAATTAGAATTTCGGAACCCAAAATTTTTAATTTCCACCCTTCATACTAACTGAATTTATTGAATTAGTCCACATCAAACACAATCTGTTGCTTACAACTAATGTTATCAAATTAGCAATGGAGCCCCTGTAAGGTCAATCAACCTTCTTGAAATAACAGCCAACTCAACCTCAAGTTATATTTTACATTCTAATGAAAACAAAAGGGCCACATTGAATGATATGGTCGTATATGAGTTGTGCTTCAGAAAAGAGAGGGGCAGGCATGGCTGGAATGCATCTGAGCTTAAGGTTTTCACAGTCAAAGGTAACCTATGGCTAAACTATACCATATCAACAATTAATCCAATGCGATTCAAAACACAGCTAACTCCAGGACACACCAAAACCATTTTCAATATAAAAGAGATGAAAATATTTATTCAGCAAATGTGATCTCTGGTTGACCTCCTCTAACAAAGAAATATCAGGTTTACTGCCATCACCTTATCTTACACATAATATCTGACACAGTCATTGGCCTACTTCAGGGCTGCAGATGTTTTTTAAGGGGAAAAAAATCTGCAAAATCAGGATACATTTCATGAAAATATATTAAACAGCTTCCTTAATAGTTCCTTATTTTTAATTCCATATCAAATAACTACACACAGATAGCAAGATACAAGTCTGTTTATTTTAATTGACCAATATTTAGAAATTAAAAATAAAAAAAAAATGGCCATGTTAATGATTACAAATAGGCTTCCAGTAGTCAATTTACAGAAGAAATGTTCCATGTTGCATGATATTTGAGTCGTAGAGATTCCTATCAACAGACCAAACAAATAAACTAGCATGGAAAAAAGCCATAAACCAGAACAGGCTAAAAATAAGTTCTTGGAATACAACTTTTTAAAGATCCATGCACCACCACCATCTATTCAAGATTACTAATAAAGTAAATCATGAGTGCTTGAATTTATGAAGTAATTAAAATTATCGACTTCGTTATTATCATTACTGGTGGGTGGGTGAATACTGAAACAGCACAAGTGAGGAGAAATTTTTTGAAAAAGAAGAATTTAAAACTAATAAGAATATTGCTGCTGTGTAAATCTGTCATTGCAATGCGTTTGAAAATATAACCCTAAGACATTAGGGGGTTGATTAGGAGCCAGATACGTGAGATATCTTAAGGGTTTGGAGTCTGGCATATAATCAGCTGTTTACAGACAGGATACAGTCGCAGCATTTCTAGAATGCGAAGGATTCTTGTTTTACCCGAGAGAAGACCCCCAACATTAACCACACTATTAAGAGATACTGGAGTGATACAGGGAAAAGTTTAAAACATAGAACATAATCCTTATTAATTAACTTCACTCGCGAAACGATGGTGTAACAAGATATCCATTTGTTTAGTTGGCCTCAACGGGGATAAACTGAAGATTTTAATCAAACATGCACAAAAAACAGATTCACACCAAACAAGGGCTGCCCTAATGGGATTTTTTTTTTTAATAAATTTTAAAAATTCAAAAGTAACTAGGATTATATTCCTGCTTGTGAAGATAAGCCAAGATAAACCCAGAACTATTTCATTATCATGTTTCTTTAAAAATAATTGCCAGTATATGGTAAATGACCAAAGTAAAGTACATGCAAGAATGCAAACAAAATGTTAATTTATCTAAACAGTATTAGCAAAAACAAATGTTTCTAACTTGAATTTACTGATCAGCCTTTTAAAAAAGTCAGTTGTTATGAAAGGCAGCAACATGGTCTGGCCCCCATGAATGGAGGGAGCGGAGGAAGAAGTTAATGGAATTTCCTGTCAGTCACCTAGTTTGACATGAAAAAACACTGGTTGTTATATACTCAATGTGCAACCAGCAGCAGCAGCAGAAATATGAAATAGCATACAAGTCACAACAGTAAAGTGGTGTGGTTGAGAGATGGGTGGTGGAGATGGCAGTCATGCTGGTAACCTAAGTGAAGGGCTCACTTAACTACATACCATGTCATTATATCAGTCTCAGACAACTTATTACACTGACAAGTCACACCCACCCACACACTATTACTAAATCTAAACTGGCAAACAGTGAACCTTTATGTAATTGCTCAACCAGCTAAAAATAGCAACCAAATCTCCCTCAGTGTATTCTACCAGTTTAAAAAGCTTGTGCAATATAATTATAAACAAGATGGTTCCTGGTGCATCATGGCTACTCTGATGTTCACTTTTTGCATTAAATTCTGTTGAAATACACCACCTTTGTTTTGCTAAATATCGAGAAGAAAAAAGAAGTACAATAATTACTCATCTTAGTGTTTGTAGCAAATCATTAAAATTTGATGGAATACTTTAATGCAGGACAGTTTAAAACTAGAAATTTATAAGAGAGCCAGTAGGTAGTTTTGGATATGATGGTATCAAAAGATTTACACAACAGCCAACCTGAGTTGTTTTTACATTGAGACATGTGATTGTTAGAAATAGCCCAGCTATCTCACAACTGACTTCAAAAAGAGAGGGACAATGGATAAGTGATAATTGAAAAAAAATTGTTGGAGAGTCACAACTGAAAAAGATGTGATCGAGGGCAACCCAAGACTAAACAACCCCATCTAATGATTCTGATGCTTAAAAATACTCCACACTAAATGCCTTACACATTATGGATGATGGATGTCATTAAAGGCAAACTCGTTAGAACTTTTAAAAATTCACAAGCTTTTTATACTTTTGACAAAAATCCATTATGTTGTTATGGAATTGAGAAGAAGCATTCCAACCATGACTTTTTTTTTTGTGTTCAAATTTCAACAACTAGAAATAAATCAAAAAATTTATGATGAAATAATTTCAAGTATCATCATCGTTTAACGTCTTCGTTGCACATATGGGTTATGGAAATACAACAGAAAATACAGCTGTTGTTGATTACTATAAAGACACATTCAAACTCCAAATCAGCCGTTTTAATCCTTTAGTATTTAAACCAGCCATAACTGTTTTGCATTCAAAACAGGCCAAATGTGGCATCTCACATCAAACCTACAAAATCATTCTAAAAATTAAGTAACCTCACCAAAATCTCGTAGCTAAAAAATAATGCAACAAATGGTTAAGATATGGTCACCTCAGGTAGTTTCTTGAGGGCCTCTCAGATCTAAGAGCCCAACTATCATGTAGCAACCCTAGTGGACTGCTTTATTCAGTGACCAGTTTTGCTATTAAGATGGTTCTACCTCTAATAGAAAACTAGCAGGTATTTAGATAACATCACTCGAGAGATTAAATCTAGTTAAAACAGTGAAACTTGAAAGGAATCCTTCAGAAATTGACACTTTCGATTTTATACTGTATCTAACTGAGGTAAAATTTGAAGGTACCATGGAGAGGTGTCTATTACTATGGCCTTCATCTGACCAATGCTTTATTTAATAAAATTGGTCCAACAATGCATCTGTGCATATCAACCAACAATCTCCAGATGGTAACTCAATAATCTGCAAGAAATAGGTGTGGAGGCACAATGGCCCAGTGGTTAGGGCAGTGGACTCGCAGTCGTT
>JACXVO010005053.1:207877-218324 GCA_015501135.1 Hapalochlaena maculosa
AACGGCCGCGAGTCCGCTACCCTAACCACTGGCCCATTGCGCCTCCACATTAATATCATGCAAAAATGGGTAATAAAAATTTGAGAAATAAAATTGATTCATACAGGAGTAGTGTCCCATTAATATCATGCGAAAGTGGGTAATAAAAATTTGAGACATTTTCATACATGAGTAGTGTCCCATATCACGCAACATAAAATTAGAAATTTGAGAATTAAAATTAAATAGCTTCTTTTCTAATGGATAAAATTTTACGAAACCTTTGCCAATATATTCCTTTAACATTTCTTTTTAATATCAATATCAATATAATATTTATTAATGAAAATCAAAAGAATGGTGTGGATTTAAAGTGCTGATCAGTCAACCAGTTTTGTCTATACATTTCTTTTTCTTACCGTTTTTCTACTACACTAGATTTTAAGTATTTTATGTCTAAATGTAGTTTATAATTAAATATAATTAAACATAATCACGTATAATTAAAAAATTAAATTTGATTTTGATTACAAGTAAATTACTAGGACTGCTTGGAAGATGTCAACTGTGCTCAAAACTTATCTTAAGAATATTATTTCAACTACTTACCATAGTTGAATTATATATATATACTTAAGGAATAAGAAGAAAATGGATTGGTAATTTAACATGTGACATCTCTGATACCTGTTTCAATTCATTAATATAAGATAATTAATTAATAAAGTTAATATCTCATAAGATGATTTTCATCAGATGTATTAAAACACTAATCGTAAATATATGAGGTAATGGCTATAAACAATTAACTAATAATATATATGCAAAATATATAAAAGGAGCTACTTATAGATGACACTAATCCAACATAGTGGGAGAAGGTACATTTAGTGTCTTAAAGAAAGAAAAGATGAGATTAATAGAATATGGATATTAAGAGGTCAAGAAAAAAATGAGGAAAAAGGAAAGAAAAGAGTACGAAGAAAAAGGAAGAAAGACTCGTACATATCTAAGTATATAATATTTTACTAATTGATTATAACTTAATGCAAAATTCATTTATAATTTAAAACAGAAAATATATATTATCCAAAATATTTGAAAGGGATAAATAATATCTAAATATAAAATAACGGTAATAATAACATATTTATAAGTGCTGAATAAAATTTATAAAGTATAGAGTTATAAAATTTATAAAGTAATAATTTAATAAATAAATATATATATATATATATAAATGAAAAAAAATTATATATATATATATATAAATGAAAAAAATTTATAGGTGCAGGAGACGTCTCGTGGTAGGTAGTTTGACTGAACCCAGGACCGTGTGGCTTGTAGACAGACTGCACGGCACCTTGGGCAAGTGTCTTCTACTATAGTTTCGGGCCGACCAAAGCCTTGTGAGTGGATTTGGTAGACAGAAACTGGAAAAAGCCTGTCGTATATATGTATATATATATATATATATATATATATATATATTCTTAATGTGTTTGTCCCCCTCCCCCACCATCGCTTGACAACCGTTGGTGGTGTGTTTGTGTCCCTGTCACTTAGCGGTTCGGCGAAAGAGACCGATAGAATAAGTATTGGGCTTACAAAGAATAGGTTCTGGGGTCGATGTGTTCGACTAAAAGGCGGTACTCCAGCATGGCCGCAGTCAAATGACTGAAACACGTAAAAGAAAACGAATAACGATCTAGCTGAATAATTTTATCGTTAGCTCCGCCATTTTGGTATATAGCAACAACAATTTTTACAGCAGACTTCCTTGACACGGGGGATAATGACCTGAAAAGTAAACTTTTTTTCGTGCTGGGGAGGTAACTCTGGTCCTACTGTTTGTCGCACTTATTGTTATATCGATAGATACGTTAAACTTCTCAATGTAGGCGAGGTAACTTTAGTCTTTTTGTTATCATAGGAAAAATACAAAGAAAGAAGTGATTTTACAAGAAATAATTTTTTTCATATAGAAAAACAATTGGTTTCTTAGCTTTGTTCCTTATAGTTTTTTCAAGGATGGCGGTAGTGGTTAAGTCCTGGTCTAAACCTTTCAATGAAGTAGTTTTCTTTATTTAATCTGAACTGTGTTGAAGTATCTGGGGCAAGCTGAAAGAAAGGGAAGATTAAAAGCTGGTGTTTGAAATCCTTCGCGCATCTCTCGATGTGGCGATTGAGTGGAATCATTCTGTACTCCGGGGATGTGATTTGTTGACGATGTAGAATATAACGGCGTCTTAGTGTAAGGCTCCTAGATCCGATATATTTTTGTTGACAACCCATGCATATAACTACATAAATCAGATTCTCCAAGGCGCGCGTAAAGTTCGATTTGACCTTGAATTTTATTTTATTTTATTCCTCCTTGAATAAAAATGTTGAACCCACTAGGAAGTTTGGACATATTGGACAATTAGATCTTCCACATTTGGAAATTTTTTGTTTCCGTTATTTTGGGAGGTAGTCCTGCTTTTGTATCCTTTTCAATGATTTTGGTTGTTTGTGACTCCTAATTATTTTATGTGTGTCAAGAATCTGTTTTAATTTTGGGTCTTTATGTAAGATTGGACGGTTTTGTGTGATGATGTTAAAAGGGCGTGTTGAGTAGATTTTCAGAACTGATCAACTGGAGTCAGATGGCCTTTAATCCGAGGAAGAGCAGATCTATTTCACTGAAGTGTGGATTGCTCGTAAATGTGGTGTTCAGTATTAGTGGAAAGCAAATATCAGCTGTTCGCGAGACAAGTGTGAAAAGTCTAGGAAGAAAGTACAGTTTTCTCCTTACAGATAGATATCGTGGGTTTGAACTGTGAAGCTGGCAGAGATGGACCTAAAATGCATAGATCAAGCAAGGAAAGTTCAAGGTGTGGTGCATGTTCTTTGGGCTGTTTCCAAGATTGCTGTGGTCCATAATGGTATATGAAGTTGCCCTATCTTAGGATGGAGACAATTGAATGTCGGGTCAATAAGATAAGAAAGTGGCTTGGTCTTTCGAAGTGTCTTTCATCTGTTGACCTTTATGGCAACCGGGGTATGCTCCGGTTGCCCCTGACATCACTAGAGAAGGAGTACAAGGTGTCCAAAATACGTCTGCAACCAATGCTGTCTAAGTCAAAGGACATTGTGATCCAGGACAATCCACCTAGTTTGAAAACTGGTAGAAAGTGGAAGGTTAGTGAGGTAATGTAGCAACTTGACGAGATGGCTCTGTATGCTGAAGTACGTGGAGTGATTAGAGATGAAAGGGCTGGTGTGGGGCTTGTTAAAAGAGAGCAGTTTTGGTCGGAGGCTAGTAAACAGGAACAGCAAAAGCTACGTGAACAGTAAGTAAGGCAGCTAGAAGATGAGAGGCATCGGGGTGTGGAAGCACAAGCACAGCAAGATCGGTGGCGGAATTGGGATGATATCGAAAAGGTGGTCTGATTGGTGGCTGTTGAGTGCGAGGCATTTGAAAACTCGAATCCAGGCAGCATCCGTCGCCAGTCAACCTCAGAAAATGGGGCATCCAGGAGAGTCCACAGTGCTACTTGTGTAGGAAGTATGGCAGCCTCAAATACATGCTGTCAGCTTGCCCAAAAGCACTCCAGCCTGGATGGTATACGTTTATACATAATCTAGTGCTAGTCGTTGTTGCTTCAGCTGCTAGAAAGACCGAAGTACCCGAACTGAGCTTGCGCAAGATAGCATTTGTAAAGCAAAGCGAGAAGGCCAAAAGGCAAAAACGTCGCCAGACCAATAATAGAAAATAGAAAGTGTCTGTGGACAAGCCTTCGACTGAGGGCATCATAGTGTCAGCGCTCCGGCCTAATCTGGTTTTGGTAGATGAGGGCTAAAAGCATGTGGTCATTTGCGAGCCTACTGTGCCATGGTAGAAGGGCATTACTGAGGCCCATGAGCGGAAGTTATTGAGCTATGAAGAGCTGGTAGCTGAGATTTAGGAAAAGGGGTACATCTGTGACCTGGTGGCGTTCGAGGGCGGCTGCAGAGGTTTCCCGGCAGCTTCTCTCAGAAGGTTTCTGAAGGTGGCTGGGGTGTCTGCGATGAGGAAGACCATCAAAGAATGTGGAGAGAAAGCAGTTGAGGGTAGTGTTTGGATCATCAGGAGGTTTATGGAAGCGGATAAGATCACAGAACCGTTCTAACTCCGGTTGTAAGTCAATGTGTCTGGCTGTTGCGGGCCCACCGCGTGGAGAAATAGTGACCTTGATGGGCTGAAATCTCATCGAACCACTGCGCTCACTTGATTGTAGCCGACAGAAATAGTGCACCCCGTGTTTTCTACTACTAAATATGTATGACCATACTGGGGTACTGTCATCACAACTATATATGTATGTAAAAAGAAAACAGACAGAGTTAGCTGCTCTTTCTAGCATATATCGTTACTTATATATTTCATTCAAGTATGTTTCAATATTCAATATATATATATATATATAGCAAAGTTGATCTAGGTGGAATTCAATGAGAAACAGCGTATCAGCATCAAGCGTGACTTCAGCGCAATCAAGCGATTGTGATCGCCTTGAATTACATTACAACCCAGCAGATTATTATTGTTTGAGCCGGCATATTGTCATCGGTACTATGACTGAAATGTTTCCTTATTGCAAGGCTCTGAAATTTAAGAGAGAAACGAAGGAATGTGTTGCGCCGCCGGAAAAATTAAACTGCCTCAACTTGGAGAACAGCCAGAAGCATTAAAAACTTTGCTTGCCAGATATGCTGCCGAATCAAAGCGTTTTCTATCTAATATCAAGAAATACAACTCATGCTTCCAAATGACGTCGTTCAGCGCAGAAATCGTAACAGCTCGATTCATGCCACCTTTCGAAATGAAAAGACAAATTTATCATAAAGCCGGCTCACCGCTTCCATTCTTAGGTGGTCGACATAAATTCCGACAAATGTATTTCATCGGTTATGGCAATGATGAATTGAATGCACGTTGCGGAATATCTACTGTCTCGTAATTGCAAGAGCTTCTTCACGATAAAAGCAATTTAATGAGTTTGTTCAAAACAGTAATTGACAAGATGTCATCTGATACACAAAAGATTGTTGTTCATTCTCCTGCTGGAGAACATGTGCGAAGATTCAATGCTTCAACTATAGACGAAGTAGCAATTGTTATAGTCGGAGGTTAATTCCAACCTAGAGATATTGTTCTTCATTGGAGAAACGATCAATTGATAACAGTTTCAGAAATCCACCAATGCTACGATGCCCTGCAATATCCAATCATTTTGGGGGATGGTGCCGATGGATATCACTTTAACGTTAAGATGATAAATCTAGTCACTGGTGAAAAATCAAATATGAAATGCAGTGCAATGAACTATTATTTATACCGATTAATAATTCAAGAGAATGAAGACAATCTCATTTTTAAATGCCGTCAATTGTTTCATTAATACGTCGTAAATATGTATCCAAAAATCAAAACAGAACGTCTGATATTCATCCGTTTGAATCAAGCCAATCTTCGCTCTGAAGAATACGTTCATTTGTGTAATGCAGTTGTAAATGATGGTAATACAACTAAAGTTGGAGACTAATGATTTTACCATCTTCATACACAGGCTGCCCACATCATATGCATGAGTACGCTCAAGATGCAATTGTGTATGTTCATCACTACGAGCGTCTAGACCAATTCAATACATTCACATGCGATCCAGCCTGGGACGGTATGCAATAGTTCTTCCTTCCTGGGAAATCGCCAGTAAATAGGCATGACATCACAGCACAGAAGCTAAAATCTTTGATGGGCTTCATGGTAAAACAAAGTGTTTGGGTCTGTGTGTTCCTGGATGTACTTAGTGGAATGGCAAAAGAGAGGATTGTCACACACACACATACTAATCTGGCTCTATAATAAAATCCCCTCTAACGAAATCTATGATGCAATACACGCTGCAATACCTGATACCGGCGTCGATAACGATTTGCATGAAGTTGATAAGAAAAATATGATACTTGGACCTTGTGGTACACTGAATCCAAATTCACTATGTATGGTTTGACAGAAAATGCTCTAAGCGATATTCTCGAGCATTTGTATCCAACACAGTTACAGGAAATTATGTATATTCTTTATACAGAAGATCAGCAGAAGAAGGCGGTAAATTAGGAACCATACGAATGCGAAACGTTAACATCGAAGTAGTTAACCAGTGAGTAGTTCCATATTCACCTTTGCTATCAAAATCATACAAAGCGCACATAAACGTGGAATATTGTAACTCCGTTATATCCATCAAATACATTTGTAAATACGTTAATAAAGGCAGCGACATGGCAGCTTTTAGAATGCAACCGGAAAGTAGTGATAAGAATATTTATGAAACTCAAGCTATAAGATACATAAGAAGCAATGAAGCTGTGCGGCGAATTCTTTAATTTCCCAATCATGAATAAATTCCGGCTGTTTTTCATTTAATAGTACGTCTAGAAAATGAACAACGTCTTCACTTTACAACTGCAAATGTGCAACAAATAGCCCCGAATCCACCGGCTACATCATTAATTGCTTTCTTCACGTTATACCAAAATGACGCGTTTGCGAAAATACTGCTGTATTCAGAAGTGCATATGTATTACACATGGAATGCTAATACAAAATCATTTGAACGACGTAAATGAGGAGGGCGAGTCGATGAACAACCTGACTTATTCAAGGGAACCACACCAGGCAGACTGTACACTTTTCATCCCTATCAAGATGAATGTTTCTTTCTTCGCATGTTATTGGTAAATGTATCCGATCCAACAGCTTTCCAGCAATTGAGAATAGTCAACGGCATTACACATGCCACTTTACGCAGTGCATATCATGCTCTGAATTTATTGGAGAATAACCGACACTGAGATTTATGAATTAATAATGCGTGCAACAGGTCACATCCAAATCAAATTCATGCATTGTTTACTATCATATTGGTCACCTGCTCTCCTTCATCTTCAGAGTTGTGGGAGAAATATAAATCGCACATGGCTGAAGATATTTTCCAAATATACAAGGAAAGTTCAAATATGAACATGGATTTTGCACCAGAAATCAACAACGAAGCATTGATAAAGATTGAAGATTTATGCTTAGAAATCGCAAATAAAGTTCTCAATCAATTGGGAATGCTTAGAAATCGCAAATAAAGTTTTCAATCAATTGGGAATGCTTAGAAATTGCAAATAAAGTTCTCAATCAATTGGGAATGATATCACCGAATCGATCGGCTGCTGCTTTGTTTGATGTAGAATTGCGTCGTCAACAAAATTACAACACTGGCGATATTTTGTCGTATGTGCAATCAGATATGTCTAAGCTAATGCTTGATCGAAAAGACATTTACGATCCAATAATGCAAACTGTCAATAATGGGGTTGGAAAATGTTTCTTAGATGCGCCAAGAGAAACGTTCGTAATTACATTGATTTTGACAACAGTTCGATCCCAAAATGGCATTGCTTTAGTTCTTGCATCATTCGGAATAGCTGCGAGATTGCTACCACGTGGAAGAACTGCTCATTCCGCTTTGAAATTGCCATTGAACATGCAACTCATTGAAACTCCCACGTGCAACATTTCCAAAACATCCGACATGGGAAAAGTATTGCAGAAATGCAAACTTACTGTTTGGGATGAATGCGCAATGGCGCACAAAAGATTGCTCGAGAATCTTGATCGATCATTGCAAGATTTGCATAGTAACGTCAGACCATTTGGAAATGCATTAGTATTGCTTGCAGGAGATGTCAGGCAAACATTAACTGTAATTCCTCGATCGACACCAGCAAACGAAATAAATGCTTGCCTGAAATACTCTACTTTTTGGCGACACGGGAAGACATTAAAATTAATTACAATTATGCGTTTTCCAGCTGCTAAACGATGGATAAACTGAGATATTCTCACATCAATTGGTGGAAACTGGAAACAGAAAGGCGCGGGTTGATCTGATCTCAGGACGAATTTCATTACCTCATAATTTCTGCAATTTAGTGACGTCAAAAGAAGATTTGGTTGAAAAAGCATTTCCCAGTATTGAAACCAATTATAAGAATCCCAGTTGGCTATGTGAACGAGATATTCTTGCGGCCAAAAACAAAGACGTCTATGAACTTAACAACGGTATTCAGTCTAATATTTAAAGCGAGGCAGTCACATACAAGTCCGTCGACACTGCCCTGGAAGCAGATGAAGCGGTTAATTATCCAACAGCATTTTTGAATTCACAAGATCTGCGAAGGATGCCACTGCACATACTGCAATTGAAATTTGGTGTGTCAATTATCATGTTCCGAAATGTCAACCAGCCAAAGCTTTGCAACGGTACACGGATTGCAGTAAAAAAGTTAATGAGCAACATCGTAGAAGAAACAATCATGATAGAACGTTCAAAGGCGAAGATGTCCTCATTCCACGCATTCCTATATGTTGCGTATTCTAGAGTCGGCCAACCAGATAATCTCTATATCTGCACAAACAATGGAACAACTAAAATATTGTATACCCACAAGTATTGTGTAATTAAACATATGAGAAGCGTGTGCTTTCTCTCTTTTTTTTTAAACATTTACTGTCATTGAGCCACACCTACGCGTGGCCGGGTATAGTTAATTTTAAATAAATGAGATAATGTTCGAACACCGTCTCGATGACAAATTTTAATCACCATCTAAAAAGGCAAAATAAAAATCAAATTGAAGTAAACAAAAAGTAGCCATCTCTGTAAAGTAACCAGAAATTTATGCTCTTTGCTCCTTTGCCTCATTAAATACCAACAATAATTCTGTTCTCACTTTTCAGCTTACTGTTTAAATAATTTCCTATTGTTTTCAGCTTTAGTCAGAACCGGTTTTAATTCTGGTGTTTTATAATAAATTCTGTTAGTTTGTGATCGTGTTATCTATGTTGTGTCATCTTTCAAGAGCTTTTCAAAGACATATTCATTACCCAACAACTATGGTGTCTCTAGTCACTGTATCATAGTGTATAAGTGATTCATTTGATGAAATATGTTCGGCTCAAAAATTTAAGTGGTAGGAAAATTGTTAAGATTTCACAATAGCAAATGCGTCAATTTTCTCTACCAAACACACAGATACTCTATGTTCGTAAAGCTAATTGTAAACAGGCGCACAAACACATATGTTTAGGTATGTATTTAGAAAGCAACTTTCTTGATGTTATTTTATTTTAAGCAAGCCATTTTTTTCTGCCCAAATTATTTTTGTTACATTTGCATTTCAGGCGGACAGACTTGTGCATCATTATGCATACCTTAGCTTCTTACAGAAGATTATAATCTATTTTGATTTACTTTTATTTGAATCAGTGAATCACTATTCGTTTGAATGGCAAAACAGATTTTACAGCTGAGCAGCAGAATTCCACTGTCTGTTAACGTAGCTGATATGTTAATGTAACTGAGGAAACTGGGAAAAATTCTTTTCGTTAGATTTTCCAGTGAAGCAGATACCTAAGTTTGTTAGTGATTAAAGCAGGGAGGTACAAAGAAAAGTGTTTAGGTGGCGGGGAGGATTTATTTATGAGAGAAAACTTTACGACCGCTTATAAAAGTAGAAAATTGGAATTTGTGATGTTCATGTTCAACCAAAAGAAGTTAAATAGCTACAGCCATGAGCCAAAGCTTACATTATATATACATACATATATTAGTGTGAACGCATATATCAAAATTCAGTTCATCTGCCAGATCTCATCGCCTTCCAAGTGATACTGCAAGTTAACTAATCGTTCGTTTGTTTATGAAGTTCCTGTTGCTTACAGCAAGTAGCTAGGTTGACTGGGCAATGCAAGAGCTAATTTAGTTAATATTAATTACTAAACCATTTTTAATGTTTAATGTCAATACGAAAAACTTGGTAAGTTAGCATTAACAAACTAAAGCCTTTTTTCTAATGGTCTTTTCTCTTTTTCTTTTTTTGTTTTGAACAAAAACTTCCTTGCCATATTTGTTTCCTTCAAGCCATTTGAAAGACATTCGAGTGAGATCATACACGAGTTTCAGAGTATTTGTTTAAAAGAAAATATTTCATTTATTCATCACGTTTTAAAACAAAATCTACTTTCATTAATCTTAGGATTGTATCGAACAGCTGCTCTTATATATGTAAGACGAATCCAAATATCAGCCGGATCTATTTACTGATGATAGCGGCAAAAGGGTTATATAACGGACTCGTTTGAAAGGGTTGAAGACAGACATTTTCTTATCAGGCTCTTGAAGTACCATTTGAAGATGAAGGGTTGAAAGGGAGGTGTTGTCTTTTAGTTTGTTTATTGAAAATGGATTAAAATGATAATATGGAATCTGGTTGTGTCAATTCTGAATATGCTTTTATTTCTAAGAAACTAAGTAGGAAGAAAGAAACAGTTTTTAAATAATTTCATTTCTATTCTTTCGTCCAACTCTAAGGCAAAAAAAAAAAA
>JACXVO010005131.1:153325-163667 GCA_015501135.1 Hapalochlaena maculosa
GTGGTGCTCCAGTATGGCCGCAGTCAAATGACTGAAACATGTAAAAGAATTTTAAAGCTAGTGTCATGAACATTAATTGCGGCTAATGTTTGGTGGAAGATTTTAATTTAAAATTTATGAAAACAAAGCCGGTTTCAGTCAGGTTGGTATGAAAAAGTTAATGGCAACTGTATTGTGCTGAAGATGTCTTTTTGTCAGTGCTCTGTGGAATACCTTTATTATTACTCATTATACAGCTGTATGTGATTTCCTTTTTGATACAATACATATTCTATTAGTCCTCCTTTTGATACTTCTTTGATTACTGATTAGTAACAGAAGAAATATTAATACCAAGAAGAAATATTAATAGTTATCTCCACTTAAACATAAATGTTCTGTTAGAACAAACTATGCTGCAGTATATACTATGAGAGAAATGCACTTTTGCCTATAATGCTAGTGGAGAGATAAATCCCCTGCCATCTCCAGTGCCAAAACTGCCAGAATACATGATTTCGACCTTTCTTGGTTTTATCAATGATGAATGCTTGACTGCTAGAGATAAGAGAGATTAATTTCTCTTCCGACACTATAGAGGAAACCAGTGCCAGCACAGACACTGGTGTCATTTAGGTGGGGGATAAAAATTACTTTCCTTAGATCAGAAAGGAAGTTCTTTCTGATCTCTAAGGTAATCTTGTTTCTCTCATAAAAAAAACTTTCTTCAAATGGAAATGTTATAAATATATTTATTAGTTTGTTTCACTGGTAGGCTTTTCTTTTAAAAAAGTAGAGCCTTTCATCTTTACACCCGAAAGTTAAATGACACCAAGTTGCAGTTAACTGCTTAATACTTATACTTGGCAAACTATTTTAGGCTAATTACATTCGGCGGAGGTAGGGAATACCTGCAAGGCACCTTTCCCTTCTTTTTTTTTTGTTTTTTTTCATAAACCACCCTTTTCAACTACAGATATTCCAAATCCGTAAAAAAATTTTAACCCCCACCTCCACTCCCCCTCCCGCCACCTAAATTCTTCAATTTTTGAGTTTTTAAAAAAATTTTTTCGGGTATAATACTGAGAAAAATGCAGAGGTTAGGGTTAAAGTGTTAGGGTTAGGGTTACCTCTGCCCCTAACCCGTAACCCTATTCTCCACATTCTTCTCCGTATTATACCCCAAAATGTTTTTGAAAAACTCAAAAATTGAAGAATTTAGGCGGAGGGGTGATTAAAATGAAAAAAATTTTTTTTACAGATTCAGAATCTCCATAGTTGAAAAGTGGGGCTTTATGAAAAAAACTGAAGGGAAGGGCGCCTTGCCGGTATTCCCTACCTCCGCCTTACATTCATCATTACCATTTCTAAAACATTACTTTTTCTGCTTGCTACTCTATAAATTGCTATATTTTCTTTATATCTGCAGGATCACATATTGTTGGTTCACAAATGCCACTTGCTTTATTCCCTTAACCGTTTTGATGAGTTCTACCAATGTGCAAAACAGTTACTTTTCAGTCATGTCAGAGATGAATGGAAGCCGGTCTTCAGAAAAGGTAAACCACATTTTTGTGTTATCTTTATTTTTATATCTATTCTCATAGGTTATTTTCTGGTAATGAGCCAGTGTTGATTTCATTTTTTGCTTCACACTTGAAAGAAAATTCATAGGTAAGCAGTTAGGTTGGATTGTTGTTGTCGTCACTGCCATCACCATCATCATAATTTAATGTCTGTTTCTCATGCTGGCATGGGTTGAACAGTTCTACAGAAGGTGGTAAGCCAGAGAACTGCGCCAAATTCTGGTGTCTGCTTTGGCATGGTTACTTCTATTTTTGCCCTACCTAATGTCAACCATTTTATAGGCTGTACTAGGTGCTTTTTGCATGCACCAGCACTATGTGACTTGCAAGACCAAGACTCCCTTGACTTGAAGGGGAAGTTATATTAAGGGAGGTGGCTTTACATGGGTTGATGAGAGATATGAATGAAGGGACTGGGACTGGTGCCTTGCTGTAGGAGAGATACTTATTGGAAAAGAAAGAGGAATGTGATGAAGATTTGTTAGGGAATACTCTAAAGGTACAGGAAGATGAATATGAAAGACATGATGTGAGTTGTTAAGTAAGTTTGTGGGAATGTGAAAGGCAAGAGTCAGATGGATAGAAATGGAGATAAAGGAAAAAAAAACAGTAAGTGGTGAACATGAGTGAAAACTTGGTCATTCATTACTATCTTTTTGAAGAGGAGATGGAGGAAGTAGGTGTGGTTCAGAGAATAATAGGTGGCAGCAAAGATGATGTGAAATGTGTAGGGGTGGAGTACAAGAGAGATGCACAGTACCAGAGGCAAAGTCATAGGTGCATGAGCATGGTTATGGTGTGAAATGGACAAAGTTAATGAGATGAGTGCCATTGTTGGCAAAATGACAGTGTAAAGAAAAAAGGCAGATAAAAGAAGAGTTCAATGGCCACCAAATTGATCAGGGATTGAGTGAATGGCTAGTTTCCTTGTCAAACATTTTAATTAGAGCTTCTGTAAATCACAAGCTGTTCAATGGATAGCCTTTTCCCAGACTTGTTTGTCTCTCTGACTCCTTCTAGCCTGAAGTCTAAGGTCATTAACTATTAACCAATATTGGGTAGTATTTTCTTCTCCTGACAAGGACTTTGCTTTTATAAGCATCTATCTGTTCCGCTTTCTGGCAAAAATTTAGTCAGTTTAGCCACTGAATTGAGTGAATGGCTAGTTTCCTAAAGCTAAGAGTTTTCAGGTTATTAGGTCATTTGCATTACAAAACTCCAAGAGCTTTGCTCTTTCTCTATTTTAGAAACCAGCTGTGGAAATCGCCAGAATTCTGCTCAACATGTCTATTGAGGTCACTAGCCACAAAGATATGGTCACTCATTCATCAGGAAAGTTTTTGATACAGCATCACAAAATTTGATCCTTTCATGCCTTTTGAAGATGACAAAGGGTCAGAATGATTGGTTGTTGGCTGTGCTTGAGAAAACTTATAATCATTGCAGAAATGATATAAAAAAAAATCCCACCTTGGTAATGCTTTCAAGTGTGGAATCCCACCCTAAGTATGTTCTTTCTAGCCCTTCAAATAATTTTGTTCCCATTATCATCTCCTAACTATTATTGCTTCCCTACTTGGCTACTATAATCAACTCAGCCTTTCAACTGGTCAGCCCCTGTCAAACCATCCAATTCATGCTAGCATCAAGTGATGATGACAATGATGATGAAAAAGAAGAGGTCTTTACTGTAGCATTTATTGACCCATTATAGTTCACATCTAAGGATTATTTACCATCTGTTTTAGGATCAGATGATCCTAACTGCTTTGCCCTCTTCTACAAGCCCGTCCCTGAACTTCTTGATACCAATGGTTCTATAGTACAGCTTGTATCCGTAGTTGTTCATTCAATTTTTGAAAGAGTAACTAGATTCAGTTCCAAGTTCGTTTCCATTATTGATCAAGGGGTCTGATTGATTTTCAACTCCCCATTCTCAGGATTAGTGTCCACTAACTAGGATGCTCTTCATGTTGGGGTCACAGCTAAATGAGACCCTAACATTATACCTGTTGAATATGGGACCATACCTATGGGAGCTAGTGAAATACTTGTCTATTATTTTAAGGAAACGTCTACCTATGGATCTTGAATACTGTGGGTGGGTGACAGGAAGCTGTGTTTAAGTACAACAGCCTCTCATTTGGTTTGTGATAGGACCTGTAAGTACTGGAGCCCAGGTCAAGTGTAATATTTAAGAAGTTCGCTGATATGAGGTTAGTCTCTATGGTGGTCTTCAAGCTCATGGAGCAAGTGTGCTGATTAAGCCTTTCCTAAGTCTGGCTAGTGTATAGCCACTTGTATCCCTAGAGACGATCAGATCATCATCTCTGTAGAGGTCAAAGAGGACGGAGAGGAACTTTTTATTAAGGGTATCTAAGTTATGTAGCCTGATAAGGTTGCAAATATTAGCACTGTCATAGACTCCCATTGCTTAGTTAAATGAACCCTTGGGATCAGATTGTGTGACCCATGCTGAGCCTTTGTTGAACAACACTGTCTTCCTGGCATGCATGATTATCTCTACATCTTTGTTGCAAATACTAGTTAAGCTCCTAGCAAAAGAAAGCACTTTGATTAGTAGCTCTTTTATAGACGGGTAAAAGTCGACTATATCAAATTGGATAAACCTGGCTCTGCCTTTGTTGGCGTCAAACCAAGCTGTCACCTCATTGGTGCTGCACCATAGGGAAATGTTGGTGGCCTCCGTATGTTGTTATTGATTTCTCTCAAAATGTGTTTATTTGCTAAACTAATCTTGGATTTGGCTGGATTGATCAAACAGGATAAAGGCAAGGTTTGGTCTATGATCTTTTATTTAGTTAAACTCTCTACTCTATCACCTATCTCTAGTGTGTTACTTAATCTTTTGGCTTTACTGTTGGTGTTGTGCAGGGGAGGACACCTATATTTTTGTGTGAGCTAGCAGTCTGTCATATTGTGGGGTATCCAGCCTGTATAAACTTTTTGTTTTATCAGAGAAGATTAGGGTCCTATTTGAGTTCTTTAACAAGCTAATATCGGATTGGATCTTACATTGAAAGAATGAAGAAGACTCACAGAAGAGATTATATATCTGTAAAGATATTTAGATAAAGATCTGTGGGTGCTAAAAGAAGCCATATTTAAAGAAGGTATATAAAAAAGTAACATCAGTTTGCCATAGAATATTCAAATTTTTTCCCTAAGAAGTTTCCAGGTTCTTGAGATTTTACCATCTATTTCTTTTTATTTCAGTTATTTTTGAATTCATGAGTCGAAGAAGCCGTGCTGAAAGTTTAGAATATTTTTATCAACACATTGGGAAGAAAGGTAAAGATTTTTGTTATTATTTTTTTCTTCTTCCGAACATCACTGCTTCTTCTGGAAAATTTAAATTGCAGTAAAAAAGAAGCTAAAAAAAGAAAACCTTCACTCCAAAGTTAAAACATGTATGTGTGTAATATATGTATTTTGTCATCCCATAAATAATACGGTTTCTTTTATACTTCTTTTATTTTCCCAAATTAAGATAAATTTCTTTTTCAATCTAAAATATGCTCTCCTTTATATTCTACAATGCTCTTCTATCTATCTGGTAGCCTTGCAAGGCTCCTCTTCCAAAATTCACTTGTCTGTGTATTGGTCTTAACTCCAGCACTGTTCTGACTTTGTCTACAGAATTCATATTTTTCTACCCAAACGATTTTGAAGACAGTAGAATAAATGTGGCAATGTCCTGTGAAGTTATATTATCTTGTATACAAATTTTATAATGGAAGTGGAATTAGAACAGTTTAGTTATTAAGTTTCAAAAGATTTGGAAGAATTTTGAGAAACTACTAGCTATATTATTGATAAAGAGATTTCTGTCTGTTAGTAAAGCAGAATTTATTTGTATTCAATTGTTGAAAAAAAAATCACTTATTTTCTATTTTTATTTTTGATAATTGATTAAACTCAAAATAACTAAATTTATTTCTTTTCTTTTTAGAATATTTTTCAGAAACACTTGTTTCTGCTGATGATCTTTGGGATATATTTTTGATGGTATGTAATAAACCTATTTTATGAATATATGCACCTAACATAGTGTTTTTTTTCTTTGTTATGGTATTTAAACTAATTAGCAATGTTATGCTGATTAAGATTTTTTTGTCAATTCACAAAGCTTTGATCTGTACTTAAGCATTTTTATAAATAATATCTGATGATTTTTGACTTACTCTGGAGTCATTATATTTTTATAAACTATTGTATTTTTTTTATGTAGTGAAATAATTGTTTTCAGTCATGTTTCACGTGGCAAAAACTGAATTGTTAATTAGTAATTTTGAACATAAATTATTTTTGACATTAGAAAAATACATTTGATAGATAAGTAGACACTTCTAAACACCCAATAAAAGAAATGGTCACCACACAAGAGGTGCAATGGGGTCAGTGGTAAATCGATAGGAAATCAGGGGTTTAAATATTTTACAAGATTAGCTAGCTATAAGATAGATTACAAAATAAAAGTTGTAAATTATTCATAAACTCACAATAAGTAGGCACTTTTCTACATGGCATTATTAATGTTTTGAGTGGTTACAGTAAACTTATTGTAGACTTAAGAAAGGTTTGGAAGAATGTTAGAGTTTGATACCTTCTTTTACTACTAAAATGTCTCTTTTTCTGTTCAGAAGGCTAACTTAAGCATGCTAAAAAGGTTAATGCTGCTTGTTACTAAGATATAGGCATTAAACCATAATTAAGATTTGTAGAGAATGGAAAGAAAAGAGTTGTATGGTCAATTGGCTTATTGTGTGCCTCCACCTAAAGAAACAAAAAGACAGTAGAACCAATATGAGCAATACAAACATGTATCTGGGCATTAAAACCCATTTAGGCAGTACAGATCACAATATTGATATCCACTATGAGTACTGAATTAAATAATGTTTTATCATCCCTCTTCTCTGCCCACTATTCCTGGGAATGTCATGGGGGTAGAGTCGTCAGGCAACTACTCCATAGTCTTATGAGAAGCAATCACCATTGCACTTTCCATGTCATCTGCAAATATCATCTGACCAATCCTATACCCTCTGTGATACCACTTTCACAAGGAGTGTATATGTCAATCTAGTCCATGTAAGGAAAGATGGTAATACACACTTCTAAAGTCCAACCCACTTTGAAAGGTTTTGGCATAGCATTATTTACCTGAATATAAACATTTATATAGGGACTTCACAGCAACCAAGAAGTTGCCCATTAATTCCCAAATGCTGCAAAACCCTCCACAGCTTGAGGTCATATGCCATAGCAAAGTTTACTGAGCAAGAGTTACATCTTTAGGTGATATTCTTACATTTTCCTGGATATTTAACATGAATATCTACTTGGTTGTGCAGTATTCAGAATGAAAGCCACAATGTTCTTCCCTACATTGCTTTTCTAGACACTTAGCTTAGACTTTATTTGGGAACTTGAGGAAAATTACGAATTACATGTGGCAGTGTAAGACATACAAGGCAATGGTGAAAAAGTATCAGCAGAAATATGATATACAATATTTATCAAATAAACTCGAGCTTAGAGAATATAACCAAATGCATTTCTGCTCTGTGTGTTTCTGGATATAATTAAAGAAAAAAATTTTTGAATTATCTTGCACCAAAATAAAGTTGAACTCAAAAATATTATTTCAATTTGCTGTTTTAATCTATATTTTTCAATTTTATAGTTGTGTCGTGGTCTTTGGGAAAAGAAGATGTACAACGACCTTTTGGATGCTTGTATTCATGGTTTAACAAATCCCCAAATATTGGGAGATGAAGAGAAATATAAAGTAATGTTAACAATTATACTTTCACTTTCCTCAATTATTTAATACTATAATCTGTAAAAAGTTATATACATCCTCTAAAGTGAGTATCAGAAGCATGAAGTGTTCAGGATTGTAATACAGTGTATTCAGAATTATGAAAGCATATACTCTAGAGATATGGAAGAAAAGAAAGTGATGTGGAAGTGCTATTATAGCAAGTTGCTGAATGTGGAGAATGCATGGGATATAGAGGGTCTATTTCATGCTGATCCTACAGAGGGACCAGCAATTCAAGTCGACAGTAGCAGAGTATGAATGTAGGAGTTCATCAATGTTCAGTCCTCATCTCCTCTTATTCATCATAATCCAGCTGGCCACCACAGAGAAATTTATGACTGGTTGGCCATGGGAACTCCTATATGCTGATAATTTAGTTCTTATAGCTGAACCTATAGTGGAACTAGAGGAAAAAATGTCAAGCATCATCATCATCTTTTAGCGTCCGTTGTCCATGCATTTTGACCAGGACTGGTAGGCTGGGTGGCCGCACCGGGTTCCAGTCTGGTTTGGTTTGGTTTCTATGGCTGGATGCCCTTTCTAACTCGAACCACTCCAAGAGTAGGGGTATTTTTATGTACCATTCACGTGACACAGGTTTTGATGATTTTATGTGCCACTGACACAGGAGCCACTTGCGTGGCCCCTCCGATTGCCTTGACTGTGTATAGCGATTTTATGTACTACCGAGACAAGAGCAAGGCCCCACTGATTGCCTCGACCACATTTGGTGATTTTATGTGCCACCAGAATTGAGAAGCCTTAAGATAAACTTTGCAAACACTAAGCTTTTTTTGTATCCTGGAAAGAAGACAGGATCTTTCTATCATTGTAAAATGACTTGCTTGATTTGCAGAACAGAAAAAATAAGCATATGTGACAAATGCATTGGAACACACCAGAAATAGATTTTTTTAACCCTTTCATTACCATATTTCTAACTGAATTACACCCCTCAGTAATACTAATTTTACCTTCATATATATTTCAAAATTCAGAAGCATATATGGATTTCATATTTTATTCCCAGAGAGCTGAGATTGTTATACATGATACATTGTACTATCAGGAGCAATGGTAACCACAAATTGTTTATTAGATTGATAAGATTTTTTTTATAAATGTACTTCTGAGAGAAAAATTTGTTTTTATTAATAAAAGAAATATAACATACTGTTAATTGTTTTCTCCGTAGGAAGCTGAATTTTTATGCCTCATAGCTTGTACTCTCAGTAGAAATGGCAAGCTGGCGTATAATCTTATTCGAGAAATTTGTGTCAAGGTTAGTTTTTGCACTATTTTACTTTACTTAGTTTGTTTTATTTTTCTACTCATAAATAATACACTCTACTAATTATGAGCTATTTCTACCAAACCAGAGGATTGCTTTAAGTCCTCTTATCTTTCTAATCATTTAGTGAAGATGTAGTCAGTAGGCATTTATTTTTGGTCTTCTGTGCCTAAGTCTTTTCTTTTTTTTTTAGTCACAGGAGAAATTTTAATTTATTTCTTTGAAACATGCAGCAATACATTAAAAGTTTTTCTAAAGGAATATGAATGTGATCTAGCTGAAGCATTATAATCATAGAAATTCACTCATATGCTAGCTTATTGAGCTAACAATTTAATTTGTGGAATTGACTTGATGGCTTCTCTTGATAATAAATGATAAATATGTTAAAGGCTTGTGAAAAGTTCAATGATTCCAAAAAAAAAGTTATTCCTTTGGTGTCAGATAGAAAGAAGCAATTCCTGAAATTTCTCATCACTTGAAGGAATGATTGATGAGCTTGAAGAAATTGTAGCATATTTAGAAATGTTGCCAAAATTGTTTGACTGATATTTTACTCCTGGAACCCTAAAGATTAAAAAATAAATTATGAATATATATTCCTGCAACTTGGGGAAAATATCAGATGGTAATTAGCTGGATGAAGTAAGATATTACTGATTTACAGACATGTCAAGGCTCTTCAGCTGTAATTTAAAAGCAAAACTTTGGAGAAGTTTTAGCATTCAACACTAGAAAAGAATTCTGTGTACTCATTTCATTTGTAACAACATATTTGTGTGAATCTAGATAGAATTCTCTTTTGCAAATCAAAAAAAGAATTGAGGAATTGTCTGTGGATCACTATTAGGAAAAAAAAATTCTGACTTGATAAAATCATGAATGAGAAGCAAGAACAAAGAAGTAATTGAATTTTGTGTTTGCAGTTGTGATTTATTTCATTGTTTAAAGGATTTTTTTCTAATTGCTCAAAAGCAGTTTTTTGTAGTTAAGTCTGATTGCTGTATTTGATTCAATTAAAAGTCTAAGTTTGTTGCTAAAAAATTGACTTTTCCATCCTCAAATATATTACTTTTTATAGGTAGAGTGAAAATTAATTAAAACCACTTATTAGGAGAGTAGAACATAGAAAAAATTGAGAACCACTACTTAAGAATAAATATATGAATTCCATTTAATTGTTAGAAACCAGTATATGTTTGAAGGTTACATAAGATACATTAAATGTAGTGTATTCCAAAGATTGCTCCAAAAGAAAAATTCTATTTTGTGATGGTGTCTTTTAGGCAGTTTATTAAGTATTAGTGTCTTTCTTATAAATTTTAAAGTTTCAGATAGAAATATTATTTCATCAAATACTTTTTCCTCGTCGTTTTTAGGAAATCAATAATAACCAAGCTTGGAATCTTTTCAATCAAGTAATCATATGTTCTTCTGATGGGCGTCACAACAGATTCTGTTTACGTCTAATGATCAAAGTAAGCCAATATCTTGTACTTCCATTTAAAATTGTATTGCTTTAAAAAAAAACTCCCTCTTACTCTCTTCAAAACTTTTATTATTCAAGTATTCTTATTTAATCTTGATTATCATTAACCCTTTCATTACCACATTTATTTTGAGATAGTCTGTGTT
>JACXVO010005171.1:2174912-2187775 GCA_015501135.1 Hapalochlaena maculosa
TGTGTCTGTTTTAAAGGCAAAATTAAGGTATATGTTTTACATTGAATCAATGTGACTAAAAAAATTCAAGTTACTATTATTCAACAGTAATTATAGGTTACTCACTAATGTATTTTGTTGCTATGTCGATAAAAGTGATCATTAAATCATTTCATGCATGACTCTCCCCAGACACAACTACGTAAATACTGCCTTCTAACAACAGATACTGTCTTCTCACAACAGACATTGTCTTCTAACAAATATATCCGAGAGGAATTTTTGAAAACTACATTGTTAAATATTATACATATTGTGATGGGTTTCAATGGAAATTATCTACATTTTAAGTGAGATTTGCTTGTTTCCTTGAAGTTTATTATAGGTTTTTTGTTTTATTTATTAAAATTTAGTCCTGTGTGGAAGGACATCACCTATGACTTGTTTTGTAATTAACTGGTGGGCATGGCACAAGAAAAGCACCATCCGAACACAATCAGTACCATGCCAGATTAACTCGTCTCTGTGCTTGTGGCATGTAAAATGTACCATTTTAGTGTGGCTGATGCCAGCAGCCCTGGACTGGCTCCTGTGCTAGTGGCACATAAAAAGCACCCTCTACACTCTTGGAGTGGTTGGTTTTAGGAAGGGCATCCAGCTGTTGAAACTATGCCAGACCAGACTGGAGCCTGGTGTAACCACTGGCTAACCAGACCTTAATAAAACCGTCCAACCCATGCCAGAATGGAAAACAAACATTAACTGATGATGATGGGTCACTAGTTTCTAGAAAAATCCTTTATGGAAAATATTTTCACCACAAAGCTAATAGCCTACTTCTTTGCTATTTTGTGCACTACAGTAGCCATAACCTTCACGTTTATCAAAATAGCGACATTCCTCCCTGTTCACATGGCCATGGAAACCCTGCTTTGAGTTTTCTTTTTTTTTTTTTGTTGTTGTTGCTTAACCTTCAGAGTAGTCTTATATAAAATTGTATCTTGCCTCTCTCAACCTGATTTATTGAACAGCTATGGAAACTAGTCATTACCATGTTTTCTGCTTTAGAATTGTAGCATTGGCTATCTCAGTTATAGTTTTTATTTATCTATATGTATCTATATCTGGATATTTTAGACTTATATATCATCATAATGCGCATGCTTCATAAATTAGAGGGAATTTGTTGTGGCAGATTTTCTATGAGTGGATGTCCTTTTTGTTGCCAATCTTTTCTTGTTTCCAAGCAAGGAAATACTCCACCCTAACTGGACACATTATCACAGAAGACTAAACAAATGACATTGCTTGTATGATGGTGACACGTATTTACAACTATTCAGTGATGTTAAGTCAGGTGAGAAATACATGCACACATATACACCTGGCTTCTTTCTATCTACCAAATTTATTCACACGGTTTTGTTTGGTTTAGTGACTTAGAAGGCACTTATCCAAGGTCTTGCACGGTGAAATTAAACCTGAAACCATGTCATTGGAATTAAATTTATTAACCACACAACCATATCTGTGACACACATGCACACACATAACAAGAAGTTTGAATGACATAGATCACCATCTTGGTCTTTCTTGCATTGTCCTTATTCATTCACTGTATTGTTTAGGTATGTCTAATTCTTGATATTATTAGTCAATTTTAGTTTTCTACTTCCTTTCTTCCTATTTATTTTCCCTTTAAAAGATCTCTGTAACCCTTTTTTTTTCTAATTAAGTGTCCAGAATAGTTTTCTCTTTTTGATGTCTAATAGAATTTTGTAATTGTTAGTATTTTATCATCTCAAAGGTTTGCTGTATACAGGCTTACTATTATCTTCAGCATGAAATTGAGTCCAATGTGAGTTTAAACAGAACCAAACAGTTAGAATTTGAACCAGAGTGATTTGAAACTAGGACCATGTAACCTGAAGTCAGTAGTCCAAGAAGGCAAGGTTCTGCCCAGTATCAAGTGGAGCACTTAATAAAGTGTATAAGAACTCTTAGAATAATTCATTGGCTCTGGAGAATCTTGAGTGATTTGGATGACTTACTAGTACAATCAATTCCAAAGAAGGAAGACTCAAAGGTCATCAGTTAGTTTAGAATGATCTCACTGTTTTGTTGTTGGGAATATATTCTTCAGCATTGTTGCCGGGCATGTAACAGCCTACATCTTGAGGAATTTTTATATCAATATCATCATTCAGAAAGGTCTTCCAAAGATATCAAGTGTTTAGAACATTTAGGTATGGTAACCTAGTTGATTGAGGAAGCTTGAAAAAAGCTAGATCTGGCAGTACTATGACGAGATTATAGAATCATTATCTATAATTTGATTAGAGAAGCTTTGAACAAGTTGCTAATCCCTGACAAATTCAAAAATCTCATTCTGGTTTATTGTTCCAGCTTCAGTCTGAGAGACTCTCCTGCTTCTTCAACATTCTAAGATGGTGCAAGCCAAAGAAGGGCATTATCAGTGGATGTTCCATTTCAGTGACCCTTTTCACATTTGCAATGAATATACTGGTAATGTTTAAAGTATAGTGCAAAGGACTACAAATAACTTCCTTGGAGCATGAACAACATTGCCTTGTAGAAATAGAATAGCAAGTCTACAGCCTTAGAGACAAACTCATGGTGACTGATGCTGTAGAAATGCTGTGATATTTAAACCTGACAATCTCTTTGGCTGGTTTTGATGTCAGGACAGGACAGGGTGGAGAGCACTAACAGCTCTTGAGGTTGCAGAGTTACAGTTGAAGCATAGAGTATTGGTGGGTATTACACTTCAAGGAAGGGCTGGCTTGAATTGGTGTACAAAACTACATTATGACAAAATAAAAGGAAAGAACAAGCTGTTACTGATCTAGGTTGAGATGCAATCATTGACAGAGAAAAATCTGGCCTGCCAGTGAACCTTGGGTACAGCATCAGGGAGATCGGTTAAAATGGGAGCAAGCAATGGCATTCAAAATCTCATGGCCTGAGTTTTGACAAGCAGAGCCCCACAGGATAAAATTCTTTAGCCAAGAGTTTTATGACATCCTACTGAACTCATTCAACTTCTATTGGAGAAAGGTTAGGTCACCAGTTAGCCACTTATGCCTAATAAGTGAATCCATGGAGCACATCTGTGATAGCTGTTTGGAAGTTGTGGGCTAGGAATACTACCAATTGAGGCATGACAAGCTTCTGAAGAGTATAGCAGGTATCATCCATGGTTGGATTAGCCATTACTGGTACTTTTGCTCAAGGAAAAAGGCTTATGTGAAGATAACACTAGCTGCCATGTCCACCTTCTTAGGCTTCTTTGCAATGATGCAAGACTAAGAAGAGCTAAAAGTTGACCTGGGGAAGCAGTTGAAGCTCCCAGAAACTCTGATCTTAATCACTCATCATCATCATCCTTCAATCAACCTATTATTGGTTGGAGCTCCACTGACTGTGCACTTCCACCCTACACAATCCTGCATTGTAGTATCTGGAAATGTCAGTTTCTATGAGAAAAACACTTCTAGAAGGATGCCATAGCGGCAAGGATGAGATAACCTGTTAAAACTCTCCATTTGTAATTGAAGAAGCAAATGATAGGCAGAGAATGAAATAAGGACAGTTTGTAAAGTTATATACACTGCCAAGGTACCACACAGTGAGATCAAACTCGGAACATGGTTGTGAAATCAACTTTAACCATACCACCATATCTGCACTTACTTTTACCTTCATCTTATTTACTACTTTTTTTTTTCATATAATGGAAGAAAATAATTTTCTTAACACTTAGGAATTTTATCACTTTGATTTATTGTCATGTCTAATAACACTTTATAAACAACATTTATTCTGAAACAGTTTTAAAGCCTCCTGTTTTATATGTTTGACTAACATATTTGAGATGTGCAATCTTACATTGAAATATCTATTTTAACTGTCTTTAATGGGACATGCTTGTGACTTAATGTCTGTTATGACTAGATTGTATGGTCAGTCAATCCCAATTGTTGACTATTGTGTTTGTCAACTAATTCTTTACAACTTTTTGTACAGTTTTGTCTTGACCTGTTGGTGATCGACTTATAATTTGTAGACACGTTTTTGAGAGTGATTGGATTGGCAAAGTGTATGAGTTTAGTAACTCTTGAGATTAGTAAATAAAATACAGGATGTCTATGATGTTGATTATCAAACACTTACATTGTATAGTTACTGCTCAGTCATTAAAAGAAAACAAAAAGTATACATTCATCAGTTCAGAAAATAACATACATTGCCAATAAAATTTTTTTAGTCGTTATCGAATGTTCATGATAACTGGAAACTTACAATATGCAATAATTTACCATTACCTGTAATGTTATATATACCTTCAATGAATGCTGCTAATAAGAATTAAAGCAGTTTTTAGGAATGTATACATGGAAAGTCAGTCAAATAAGAGGCTCAGAAGTTAACACTCTTAAGAATCAGAACGATGTTTAACCTCTATTGAAGTGTCACCCACACTTTTTTTTTTTAAAGAACCTTAGAAATAGCATGAGCACATTTGTTCTGAAAGGTTTGTATCTTCTGATGATTTGGGAAGGATATTGAAGAATGGAGAGACTCATAATTTTTAGTGCTGGAGACTACAGTGAAGTAAACAAGCACTTGGGCTTAATTAAAAGTTAGGAATTTCTTTATCATAACTATAGGAGTAATTTACAGTTTGATTAATTTGTTGGTTGATTGTGTTAGTCCACTATAACAAGATTGATTTACCTCTTGGAAGATAGATTTGTCTATAATCTTGAATTTAAGAAAGAAAATTATTATTTCTGACATTGCAACTTTTAAACCTTTGTTCTGTGAGTAGCACATAGATTAATTGTTTTAAGTTAGTCAGAGATGTAAAATGACTAGCAGACGTTTCTGTATGGCCACATGTAGTGAAACCAAGCTTGTTGAAATAAATTTAAATGTTGAAGAGTATAAGACACAGTACTCTACTTATTATAGATAATGATTCTGGCATAATTTAATTGGTAGGATAGGTTTAGCATTTTTAATATGAAGTAGATATAAACAAGTGTTTTGAGATGAAAATCCAAAACAAAAAAAAAATGTCAGTTCTTAAAGTTTTAATGACAATACTAAAAAAAGTAGGAAAACATTTGAAAGAATTTTGAAGAGATGAATTTTTATGCAGATAAATTAAAATTTCATTTTGTTTAGTGGGTACATGTACTTAATTGAAGATTATTGATAGAATAGCAAAATGTAATTCTTATTGAGAATGTATTAGCTTATTGGTATCTTTTAAAGTGTTTCGATCTTTTTGTACATTTCTTTTTCTATAATGTTTCCTAATTTGGCATACAACCTATGTTTGGAACAAAATAGCTTGCATATACATCCAGATTTCCCTAACTATGTACATCAACACTCTTTATTTGGTTCACTGTCAAACTGTTTTTTTTCCCTTTTCAAATATTTACATTATCAACATTTGAAATTAGTCAACTGTTTGGAGACAATTGAATTTACTTAATTTACTCAGAATAATTTAAATAAATTAAATAACGATGATGATGATGAGGAAAATATTTTTCAATGAATTAGTAATTACAAAATTATATTTTTCAGGAATTACATGGAATTATTCAATTCTTAGATCCTGAGAAAAAGGGCAAAATTAACTTTAGCGACTTCTGCCAAGGTGTACAACGGATATTATCATTACAAGGTAAGGAATTTTTACAGCTTTTTATATTGGTTTATGATGTAGATATAAATCTCATTTCCAGAGTGTTAGAGTTGATCATGCATCTTCTGTCTTGATGTAATGTATTGGAGATAATGAATGTATTATTGAGCTCTTAATTACCATAGATATATTTTTGTTATATTTATACATTATACTCCCTCTCACCTCTCTCTCTCTCACACATTCTCTCTCTTTCACACACACACACACACACACACACTTACACAAAAGTTATCTGCATTAAACTCCCTACACCCGACTTCATTATACATCTTGAGAACCTGTTATGTTGTTAAATATGTATTAGAATGACTACACACATCTTTGATCAATTTGTTGTTACTAAAAACAATCGTGAAACAGTTTTATTGAACCATATCTCTACCAAAATGTTATTGAATTAGTAAAAAACTAAACTTAAGTCAGTATAGCATACACACCCGCAAAACCACTACCATCCCCGAAAATTGTAGCATATAGAAATTTGGTAAAGCTACATCTGAAAAAAAAAATAAAATAAAATCCTTTATATAGTTAGTACTTTTAATAAGAACTTAGAAGTTACTGTGTAATATAAAGCAATTGTTAAAAGCCTGTCGAAAGCTGTAGCAAAGAGGAAAAAGAAAATTTTTAAGGCCAATCAATATTTTGTGCAAATTTAGTTTCTCATGTGAGTTGTAAATATTTGAATGTTTATATATTGTTCAGATTACACTATTCTCACAAAATGGTCAATATACACTTCTCTAACACATACACATGTAATAACTGGATAAAAAAGAATGATAGGGATAAAGCCATTTGATTATTACCTTTATATATAATTTATATATATATATATAGAGAGAGAGAGAGAGAATTAAAAGTAGTGACAAATAAATAGTTCCAATGTCTTATTTTTGTCATTTGCCAAAAGTCAAGGAGCAGTACATTAACTGTTCATATATAACAGAAAAGATAACCTAGAACAGTATTTGAACAGTATATACCTACCTACATTAAATAAATGTTGAAATGTTGAATATCTAGAAATTGTTAATGTTGAAGAAATAATTGCTATTGTTCAGAAAATAATATCTGAATAAACCCTTAATTAGAATTAAGCTAAAACACTACAGATCTACTGTTTAAGGGTACATTGTTTTCAGTGTATTTTTCTGAAGACAAACCATTTCATGCACACATACACTTACTCTTGAGTACACATATGTGTATACAGAGAGCTAGCTAGCTCACTATTGTGTACATACACGTACACAGTTGTGAGCTTGTCTTCTCTTTCTTCTTCCTCTTATACTAGGTAAATTTTATTGAAAATTTGAGAGGTTTTATACCGTCAAACAAACTGAAGATAGACAGAGCTGTTAGGTTATCTTTTATAAGCTACAAAATGTTTACATTATAATTTTATCAAATACTTTGGTAAGTTTGTGTTTCAAGGGTAAAATTGAAGGTTTTATTTCACTTTCTTTTAGGTAACAATCTTATAAAAAGGAGTTGGTCAGATGTGTCTGATGATGAATTGAATTTTGAAGTAAGTTAAATTATATTTACAATTATCAAAATAATATATCTAAAATTACTTATCCCTTAAGTAAAATTACTTAAACTAGTCATGTCCAGTCCAGATATCATACCTATTTTATGTTCAAACTAACCAGACCTGGTTTCTCAAATCTGGCTAGTTTGAACGTACAATATCATTCTAAAAAGGAGTCATATCATTAAAATTGCAAAGCTATGAGATAATGTATGTTTAATTCAAAACCATGCAAATAAGCATAACATTTGACAGAGTAATCTGAATGCTAAAGAGTTAATGTCCTAATCAAATATTAAAAGTACTTGAAATACTCAAGTTACCATACTAATTTGTTTTACATAATGGAAAAAAATGCAACTGTGTTTATATTCCAGATACTTCAGCTGGTCTGCTATTGAACTTCTTGCAGTTATCATCAAAGATATTATTAGTGCCTGTAGCATAGTGTAAAATTGATGACATACCATGGAATAATTGGTTAAAAGGCTACATTTCCTTTTAAATATTAAGTCGGTGTTGCTTCCCCAAAAGCTTTTAGTTTGTGAATGATGATGATTGCAATGTATATTGTTGATACTTATAAATATGTACAAAGTCATAAGGTCTGGGAACTCGATAACAATTTATTCTCCTTTTATGTTCTTTGAAACCAAATAATTTTAGCTATTAGAATTAGTAGTGCTTTAAGTTAAAACATTCTTCAAAAAGCCTTATTTATATTGGTGCCTCATGTTAATTTTGAGTAGATGTATGATAAAAGAAACAAAAACCATTCCAACTTCTACCACCTCATTTTTTTTATTCCAGTTACACTATTATGCTATGTGTCCTATATTTTCAAGACAGTAAGGTGTGATTAAAGGAGATTTAGCTGCTATCTTTTGTAAGTCCAGTGACCATGTTGAGGTGTTGAAGTTGTTAGATTATAAATGTAATTCCTCCAAAATAGATCTGGACTTTTGGAGCAGGAATTTATTTCTTCTGAGGTGTCATTGTGCACAATGCATTGCTATTTTAGTTTCAGCATTGACATAATTTTGTGTATCAAAAGTATTTAGTTTTCCAATTATCTTTTTTTGTTGTTGCCTATGTTTTGCATGCAGTTTTGTTTTTCTTTCATCCTCCTTACCAAATGGCAGTGTCCCAGCACAGCTACAGTCAAATGACTGAAAGCAGTAAAAATTTAAAAAATATTTTTGTTGGAATATAAATCAAAAGAAAGCATATAAGCACCTGCTAAACAACCAGTTGCTCAAATAACTTTGGTATGGCTTTACAGGTTGTACTTCATAGTTTGAGTATGGTATTCAGACAAATCTAAATCCTACATAAAGATAGTGAAAATAGATTTTAATTACTTAGATTTTCATTGTATAACTGGACTAATGTTACATCAGGAGAATTGCTATTAGTACTATGTCATCTCAATGTAGTCTGGCCTGAAGTTAAATGACTACCACCACTGTAATGTTGTTTCTCTATCAAGTATGCTGAAGTAGATAGTAGTGGAAAATTGCTGAAGCTAATATTTAAAAGTAAAGATTCAAACTTGACGTTTTTGAATACTTAGTTCCTATGGATGTATATAATGTAATGGAGAAAGAATTTAATCCCAATGTACTAAATTTAAATAATGACTTCCTTTGCTATTTATATAATATTTACGTAAAATTCACCAGTGTGTTATAGGCATAGGAGTGGCTGTGTGGTAAGTAGCTTGCTTACTAACCACATGGTTCCAGGTTAAGGCCTACTACGTGGAACCTTGTGCAAATGCCTTCTACTATAGCCTTGGGCCAACCAAAGCCTTGTGAGTGGATTTGATAGGCAGAAACTGGAAGAAGTCTGGTGTGTGTGTATGTGTATATATATATATATATATATATATATATAAATAATCACTTTCGTTCATCACTCATATTTACCCTTACATAACTCTGACCTCCATCTCTATCACTCAACATCTCTCTCTCTCCTAACCAATGCTCATACAGCCTTTATCGACCCACCAAACCTCTAAACTTATCTCTTATCTTTGTCCTGTCAACAAGTTTATCTTGCTGCTTTTCACTTTTTTTGTACTTCTATTATCACCTCAGCTCCCCTGTACTGTGCTTCTATTATCACCTCCACTCTCACCCCCCCCCTCCCACTAGTATTTACCTTACCACTGGCAACATTCCACTTTAGCTCACCGTTTCCCCTCTAATTCTATTTCTAATCATCTCTCGCTCTCCACCCACACTGTTGCAAACTTTACCCACCACCCTTTCTGATCTTCTGTCCTCACTCTTTTATTCACCTTTCTGTACTTTAAGGGTCTGCTCTGACACCTCATTACCACCAACTTTTTCTTTCTTTCCAGCTCCATCAAAGTTGCTACAACTTACTCTTTATATAAGGCAAGGTAGCCATGATCATCTTCAGCAAAACAAAAAAAAGTGCTATTTTTGATCCTTCTATTATACTTTAAACTCTCAAATACTTAGCATAATACCTCTTCTCTTTCTACTTTTATTCAGTTGAGGGGTGTTTATAATCTTGCAAATTAACATGTTGACTTTACAAGTGCTGGTGTTATGAAACACCATCTGGAACACTGTAAAAGGGTTGATGTTGAGATGGACATCCATCCATAAAAACCATGCCAAATCAGACTAATGTCGCCTGTCTTGAATCCCTACCTGTACAGAAGACCTATTAAACGATGATGACAATATTAGTGGCACACATAGTCAGATGTATTCACAACATACATTCCTACATTTATGTCCCCAAATACAATATGAAGTTGATTAACAACTGTGAAACAACAAATTCTTTTGGATCTTGTTTGTGACCAAGCAGAAGGCATTTTTCACTTTACTGTATTTCAGTTTCTGGTTTATTGAGCTGGAAAGTTAGTTCTGGATATTTCTTTACATATATATATTTAGATATATTTCAAATGTAACATTTCTGTAGAATTGGATAGAACTTAATCCAGTTGTTAACATAATTTTTTTTTTTGTGATATCAGAGCAGGAGAATAACGGGGGGGGGGGGTAGCGTACAAAGCTAGCTATCGGGTTTTAGACTATCTTGTTGATTTCATTCTTTGTCTTGTCTTTTTCTGTTTTTGCTATTTTCTTAACTCTGCATTTCCTTATAAAGTAAGTACTTCCACAATCCTTTCAATTATTGGCACAAGGCTGGATATTTTGGAGGAGGGGTTAGTTGATTACATTGACTCCAGTACTTGACTGGTACTTATTTAATGAACCCTGAAAGGGTGAAAAGCAACATCAACCTCAGTGACATTTGAATAAAGACAGACAAAATGTTGCTATGCATTTTGTCCAGTGTTTTTGCAAACTCAATGCTGTAAGCATGTCAGTTGTCATTCTTCCATAGAAAAGATACTTCTGTTATTTAATTGGTGTACTTGATATATCTAAATATACTGAAAATTTGCTTGAAATAGATCATACCTTGAAAAAGAGCCTTTTTATTTTATAGTTTGTAACTTTAAATGTTTTGCTGTAGAAACTGATAAAGCACGTGAAGTCTTTCTTAATATAAATAATCTTCAGTAATATTTGATTGTTGATGAATTCTAATTAATATGACCTTTTGATGGATTATTTCTAATAGCAAATTAGATTAGTTGATCAATCTCCAGTAAGTAAACAAGACACAAACATTCAAATCAGTTGGATTACATCATCAAATGATTTTGTTTATAATGGAGATCATGTGTTAAAAGATGCTAAAACTGTGTTTGTTGTTATATTCATTCAATGAATAGTTTATGAAAACCACTTCTTTAAATTGTTAATCTAATTAATTTATTACATTGAAGTGGAATTGGATGAGTTACTTTGGATAAAAGATAGACTTGCATTCAATCTGAATTTACACTGAAACTATCTGAATTTTGTTTTTAAAAATACATGGAGAAATAATCTGTGATTAAATATCAACTAATGGACTTCATTTTCTGAATCTTAAAAAATTATCATTTGCTAATGCAATACAAGTTTGATGAAACAGTTTTCTTATGCACATTTTCTGAACATTACGTCTGGGGAAAACTATTTACTAATTGTCGGGACAGAAGATAATACATTTCAACTCAGAAATGGAGTATATCATTAAATTATTCCAGAAATGCACTGCTGCAACTATCATTATTGCTGTAGCCATGCAGTCAGTGGATATTCCAAAATGGAAAGAGATGTAATTCCAAATTACCTCAGCAGAACTTTTCACTTTTTTCAAAGAAAAATGATTTTATCACTAATGAACTGATCAAAGTTGTATTTCTTTCCCTTTCTTTCACCACTTTCCCCTTTTTCAACTTTCTTTATTTCTTTATTTTTTTCATGACTGTTTTTAACATTTTCAAGCAGTTGTTCTTTCTCTTATTAATTGTAATTTGAACAAATGATTATTTAATGTTAGATTTAGTCCTAAATGGCAAATAATTTCCTATAAACTAAAGCACTAAAAATAATATTGCACTAACAACCCACCTTTAAAAACGTTCCAAATGCTTTTCCAAATTATTTCAGATGTTTTTTTCTTGTAATTATAACACATGCAATTAATATGTACATTGCTTTATTCTATTTTCGTGTATTTTGAGTAGTTGCTAACTGTTATGGATGTGAATACATTGGGTATATCTTATGCCAACATATTTGACATACAGTATATAGTATTATCTAAGGTGGGAAATTGACAGAGTTGTTAGAATGCGAAATAGAATGCCTTATGGTATTCGTTCTTGCTCTTTGCTCTCTGAATTAAAATCTCATCAAAGTCAACTTGCTTTTAGACTTTTGGTGCTGATAAAGTTTCGGCCCAGTATTGGGAATGCTCTTCTCTCCTCCCACCCCTCTTTATTATACCTGTAATTCAAAGGTCCAATTATGTCACATTGTGTTGCATTGATTTAACCTCAGAATTACATTAAGGTTATGTGTTTGTGGAATACTCCACCACTTACATGTTAACTCCATAATGAGCATTCAGTTGATTGACCAATGGACAGCTCAACATCAAATTCAAAAGAGAATCCCCCTACCAGTAGACTCTCTTTTGAGTTGTATACTCAAATCCCACCAGAGTCAGCTTTGTCTTTCAACCATGTTTGGAAATGATAAAATAAGTATGAGAGAGAAATATAAGCAATTGAACTCCTACCATTATGCTGGTGTGATTTCAATTGGCGTTTGTCTCTCTCTTATAAAAATTGCAGCTGTGCTTAAGAAAGTATGTAGTATCCTGTTGATATGTTGCATGATTTTGGTTAGGAAATTATTGTAAAGGATATTTTACTTCAGTATATTGTAGAAATGTAGTATATTGTAGAAATGAAATTCAGTTGATTTTTTTTTTCTTAACCCTTTCGTGACCAACCTGCCTGAAACCGCCTTTGGCTCTGTAATAGTCTGGGTTTGTTTTCATAAGGTTTGAATTAAACTCTTCCACCAAACCTTAGTCACAATTTATGTTTCAGACACTAGTTTAATGATAACTGTTATTTTATTAAACTCTTTGTTTGTATTTATAAATAATTGAAAGAAACACAGAGCATCTCAAAATAAATGTGGT
>JACXVO010005171.1:2474253-2491311 GCA_015501135.1 Hapalochlaena maculosa
TGTGGCTGGTAGACAAACTACTTACCACACGACTACGCCTGCACCTATGTCGTAGAAACTCCAAGTTATTTTCAATGCTTATAGGTCTCAGAATCTTTTTTTATCATCCATATCTTCCAGCAAAGCAGATGTAAAAACAATAATGATATTAATTATTGATGTCCTTTAAGGCAGTAATATATTGTAAGAAGATTAGAAATTCTGAGCAATTTAATTATAAATTACTTATTTTTAATTTATACTATGACAGTAATTACTTTTCACAGATCTGCAAAGTTGTAATTTTACTTAAAATGAATAACAGAATATGTACATAAATTGATATGATTGGCTTTATTTAAATTGAAATTAAAACTGTTGATCATATGAACTGGGCTGTTGAAAGTGTTTACTGGCTACCTAGAAATCCAGCTAAATTTATCCTATAAGTAACTTAGAAAACAAAAATAGAATACATTTTAAATTTATTGTCTATACTATTTCAAAATTACCTTAACCTTTGCCTCGTTAAAATCATTCTTTAGAATTTAAATTCTCTGTACTATTAATGAGTTTTCGTAGTTTTTAAGATACTAGCAATCTATTCCTATTAAAGAATTTTGTTTTACTGGTTCAAATTTTGTACTACTTAGGCTCTGCAATTATAAATATTTACTTAATTTAACACTCAGTGACCATATTTAATTGTTACTCTCTCTTTCTCTCTATCTATCTCTCCCTAATGATGTAGTCTCAGGTTTACTGCCACTGTACATCACCTTAAGCAAGTACTCTTCTCTAGCCATAGACTGACCAAATTCTTGTGAGTTGGTTTAGGATTTGGTAGACAGAAACTGAAAGAAGCCCATTATACACATACACGCACATACAAATGTGTGTGTATGTGTCTGTTTATTTACATTCACACATCCCTGAAAATCATTGTGTGCATGGAAAAACGGGTAAAAATAGAACAAATGAGGTATAGTTTACATAAAAAAAAATTTTTATAGTTTTTCCATGACAATATCAGAAACTAATTTTGAAGTATTGTTATTTTTCTCCCAAATTAAGCAGTAACTTTCTAAGAGAAAAAGAAGTTTATAGTACCAAGTTTATACAGTCTGCTACTCAGATAGATTAAGATCAAATGGCACATAATTTATGCCTGTAATTGGAACTTTTGATTTATATCAGACATCAGAGAAGTGCTGAGTCATTTACCCTAAAACATCTAGGTTACAGAGCTCTTGGAATAAGAAAAAATATATATATAGTCACTGATTTTCAATTCTCTTGCTTTGTTTTATGTTGAAAACTGACATTTAAATTTGCAGAGAAGGCGAAAGTCAATTAACCTGTTTTCATTGGTATAATTTTATAAAATCTACTTCAACAGATTTCAACTGGAAACAAAACTAAATACTTTAAGATATTTTTGACTATCACCCCAACCACTACCATCATTCTTCTGCTTTTGGCAACAGTTTCAGATAGTATTGATCATTCTAAATCTTGCTTCTATGCCAGTGCTTTGTGATAATGTAAACTATAGATGCACAGTAAAGATGAGCTTCATTTGTTGCTGATGTACAGGAATTGTTAACTAAGATTTATTAGTGAAATAAATTCTTTTAAATTCTTGAAAAACTTCTTATAAGAAATTAATAACAAAGGGTTTCACTTTCAGACTTTAGGAATAAATTATATGATGCTTGAATACAAAGTGTGATAGTGTGACATAGGTCTTAACTGTAGAAGATATGCAAAGCTAGGAAACAAATGAGGTGAGAAAGCTCCAGTATATATGACCAGGAGGCAGATGTTTGTTGTATGGATAAGTGAATGGTGGGTACTTCAATGAGATGGAACTTGTGGAAGAAGGTGACTGAGGAATATATGGCAAGAAGTATAAAGCTGAACTTCAAAGGATATGACAAAGAAATGTAGCACATGATGAAATGCTGTGCTGGAGAAAATCTGCCCAACCCATAGATGTATGGAAAAACTGATGTAAAAGGGATTATGTTGGTAATTGAGTTGAAAAATATCGATATTTGGATTTTGCCTATTTAATATGTCCACATGAAGTCAACATGCCACCAATCATTGTTGTTATATGCTCTTGCTCCTCCCTTCTCTCTCCCTCTCTCTCATTACTTCCTTCTTTTTCTCTCATGTCATTATACATCTTTATTACTGCCTGTCACTCTTTCCCTTCTGTACCGTTAATTATAAGCATCCAGTTCTTTCTCACAGTCACCACGCTCACATGCAAATGCGAGTCAAACACACATTTATTGATGAGTTTAATATTTACACTTGAATCTTTCTCCTTTCTAGTGTCTATTCAATCACTGTGCATAACCATCTTTCTCTCCTTCTCTTCTACTACTGTGTCTCACCTATCATTTTAGTTCTTTTTATTATTCTCTCTTATATCACCATCTTGCTCTCTGTTTCTCTTTCATCATTTCCTCTTCATTCAATTTTCTTTAGTTTTGCCAAGGTGTCATAGCACGCTCCTCTTGTACCACTTAAAGCATAATAACTGTCACTGTCTGGAATTAGCTGCTTGATACAATGGTGGACTGAAACATTCATAGACTGACCATGAAGGAGTAATGCTAGAGCTGTGCATTAATTTCAGCTCTTCTTATTAGTAACTGCCTTCTTTCTAGCTAAACTGATATCTCACTTTTCAAGGATGATTTCAAAAGTAACTAGTAGCTACTTTAGAAAATGGGCAAAATTTGACATCATGTTGTACCTGCAGAAAAAGGGCTTAAGCTCCAATGACATTTATGCTGACATGGTTGCTATATTAGGATATGACACTGCAGCTTTATCAATAGTGCAAAAGTGGGCAGATGAATTTAGAAGTGGAAAGGAGAATCTTCAAGATAACTCAAGATCTGGACATCTTGCAATTATCACTACTGAGAAGAATACTGATTGTATTCACCACATGGTGATGGATGATGGGCAGCTGATTATAAATCAAATAGCCAATGCTATTAGAATCTCCGAGAGAGTTAAGAATATTCTGCACAATGAACTTGGACTGACAAAATATTCTGTTCAGTGGGTGCCATGTCTTCTGACACAACAGACTGATCACACCACAAGAAAATTTGACATTATCTAAGGCAGATCCAGCTGGTTTCCTTGAATGCCTTCTAATGCAGAATTAGTGCTGGGTTCATCACTTTGAGCCAGAGACAAAGAGACACTCCTCATCTGCTCAAAAGAAGATCAATGTCATTTCATCAGCAAGAAAGGTGATGGTCTCCGGTTTTTGGGATGCAAAAAGCATCATGTGTATTGACTATCTTCAAAAGGGTCACACCATCAATGGAGAGTACAATGCAACTTGCTGAAGCAGTTACAAAAGGCTATCAAGACCAAATGCCCAAGAAAACTAATGAAAGGAGCCTCGTTACATCAGGGCAATGCTCCAGCACACAAGTTTTTGGTTTCAATGGCTGCTGTGCATGACTGTGACTTTAGATTGGTTGATCACCCTCACTATTCTCCTGATTTGCCCCTTCTGACTATCATCTGTTCCCCAACATTGTCACAGTGGTAATGATGTCATATCAGCTGCTGAATTTTTCTGACTAACAGTATGAAAGTTTCTTCAGCAATGGGATCCAAGCACTGCAACATCAATGGAAGAAATGTGTGAACCTCAAGGGGAACCATGTTGAAAAATAAACCTCATTTGATACATTCCACGAAATTATCTTGGTTATCCCATGAACTTTTCAGCTGATTCTCCTACTTTCACCACTACTGGTATTAATATTACTACTCTAGACTTATTTGTTCTTTCTTCTGCACCTGTTGAAAATTTGTAGCTACTCTGATATTTATGCAAGTTAATGGTTTTATTTCTGGCAATTTCTTCTAATTTCCACATTTGAAATAACCACTGGTAATTAAAAGTAATAATGTAACAAAATGTCAGTATTTTCTATCGCTAGTAATTCATAGAAATTTAAAATAAACCATTTTCACACTGCAATTAAAAGTGTACAGTTATTTGCATTGTATAATTATTAGTCATAAATATGTTACCTAGGAAAGATTAAAAAGACATTAAAAATTTTTTTATTGTCATAGTTATAATTCTCTGAATGAATACTTTGATTCTATAATTCTATTAGAACACAATTATTACATTTGAAGTATTAAATTAGTCATGGTTCAGTTGGCATAGAAGTAAAATCCCTGAAGTTAATATCCGTGGCATTTCTGTGATTCAAATCTATCTTATGCCAGCTCTGTTTTACGCTCCTCTTAAATGAATAAATTAGTAAATCTCTTCATTTCCTGACTCTTTATATCCTTTCTCTTTTACCACTTATACCACTACTATAATGGACTCAGTTCTTCAGAACTTATTAGTTGCATGTCATCTCTACTTAATTGTCCTTATATTCAACTGTTTCATTTTCTCCTTAAATATGACATTCAGTTCTTTCCATTTAGTCTGCCTACTTCAAAAACAATTAATTCCACAGTAACTTCTCCAATTATATCAAGCCTTGTAAAATATGCATTCCCTCACAATTTACAGTTAATAACATAGTAAAATATAAATATGTCAGTTATTAATAACATAGATGAAAAAAGCTATAATAATGATAAATTGTTGAAAAATATTAATGATATTAAAGTAACTAAAAATTATAATATATAGTTGTTCATTTATAAGGTGTTAAATACAGCAAATTCGATTCTAAGTCTTAAATTTAAGTGTAAATAAGAACTTGCTTTTTTATTAAGACACTGGTCTGCACCAGTATGCTTTGTTAACTATTTCATGGTCAAGTTATGAGGATTTCAGAAATTTTATTCATTTTTACGTATCTCAACTAAATTTGAATTGATAATATAGGCTGAAAGAAAAAACCTGGAATTTCTTTGATAACATTGACACTGAAAGAACAGTACTGTTTGAAAAATGTCAAAATCATTTAAATTTCCAATCAGCAACAGATAAAAGAAATGTTCTTCGGTGCAAGAGATGTGAAATGAGGATAAAAATGTATAGATTCTATATATTGCAATTTAGCTGTTCCAAATTTTGTATTTCACTTTTAAATCTTAGATTGTCATCTGTCTATTATTTATAATATTCATTTAAATACATTATATTCATGCTTTTATAAAGTACTTCCAGTACATATCTTTAGAATCAAGTTTAAAGGAAAACATTTGCTTAAAAAAGAAAAACATTTTCATAGTATAATAGAGAAAGTTTATGAAATTAAAAAGAAATCATTTATTGGTGTAAAAAGTATTAAAAACTGAAGTAAACAAAGGATTTGATATTGTTCAGTGATCCACAAGGCAAAAATTCCGAAAGCAGTTGATTAACTATACCTTCAATATGAACTTATAGAACATGAAACACCCCTCTTTAAAAATAGGAAAGGACACAGTAGATAATGTAGTCCTTGATATGCTATTCTTAAAGAAAAGGTAGGATTGTTGTGATTGGAGTGCTTTTGATCATAAGTTTGCTCAATCAGGGCTAGCCTGTAGCTAAACAACATTTTCTACAGCAGTCTGAAAAAGGTGAAAATAGCAATCTTGCTAATTAGCACATGTATTTGTGTATAGTACACACTCGTGTATAATGTGTACTGCTAGTTCAGGGATATGAAATTCTGCCGAAAATGTCTCTTGTGCATAATATGGTTTCAGATTTTGGCGGCAGGCTAACCATTTTAAGAGAAGGTTTAGTCAGTTACATCAGCCCCAATGTTCAGCTGGTACTTATTTTATCAGTTGTGTTCAAAGCACCCAGCACATTTTGTAAAGTGACATTAGGAAGGGCATCAAGCTATAGTAGCCACATCACAACAGACAATTGGAATCTGGCCAACTCCATGTTAAACTGCCCAACCCCTGCCAGCATGGAAAACAAACATCAAATGATGATGATGAAAGGATGAAAGGCAAAATCCACTTCAGAATTTTAATCCAGAACATAGAGCCAGAAGAAATACCACTAATCCTTTTTGTCAAGTTGCTAATGATTCTATCAGTTCACTGCTTTTTTTCTTGTATATAATGTATACCTTTGCATTTTATTGTTTAGGAATGGCATTGTTTTTATTTTACTCATGAACATATAGGAATGCTTCCATCAACTTTCCCTAAGGAAGGATATAAAGACTATGCAGAATGTAAACACTTTAATTTGAATACATTCACTAAATTCTTAACATTGTTACAATGATATAAACATTTATGTATTGATTTTAATGAACTTTTTTTAAAAATTCATTTATAATTTCTACCCAATCAGTATTTCATGAGTCAATCATCACTACAGCAATGCTAATCTGCTTTTGTTCGCAAAATGCATTTGCTATCATGTAAACTGTGAAACTTGTATTACTTGTATCCATGGTTAGTTATAAGCTTCCTTACAAGATTAGGAGACACAAACACACCCATACATGCATTCACATATACATACATACACACGTGTGCACGTGTGTGTGTGTATATATATATATATATATATATATATATAATCATTTAACGTTCACTTTCACTCTCCATGCTGGCATAGGTTAAATGGTTCAAATGGAGCTGATAAGTCAGAGAGCAGCACCAAGTTCTAATCTGCTTTGGCATGGTTTCTACAGCTGGATGCCTTTCCTAACACTAGCCAGTTCAAGAGTATAATGGATGCTTTTACGTGCCACCAGCATGGATACCACTTACATGAAACCAGCAACAACACAACTATGATTCACGAGTCTGTAAATAGCACCCATGAATCATAGTCATGGTCGTTGATGTGCCATGTAAATAGCACCCATAAATCATAGTTGTAGTTGTTGCCAGTATCAAGTAAAGGGCAACAACTACATTGCATTGTAGTTGTGGTCATTGCTAGTACCACACACACACACTGTCAACAGGCTTCTTTCAGTTAGCATCTACCAAGCCCCCAAATTTCTGTTTATGAATATGAGTTCCATCATGGAACCAATGCATCCTAGACAGCTTGAAACGTCAATGAGATGTTTGGTGAAGGCATGGTAAATGAGTGCACTGTTTCGAGAAGTTCCAGTCTGGTGATTTTACTCTTGAAAATCAGCCCCATGGTAGAGCTGAGACCAAGGTGGATAATGATAAACTGAAAACCGTAGTGAAAGCAGATACATCTTAAACTACATGTGAGTTAACAGTAAGGTTTCATGTTTCAATTCCAACTGTACTAGAACATCTAAAGCAAATCAGCAAGGTAAAAAAAAACTGGACAAGTGGGTACAAGTGGGAACTGAATGAGCATCAAACGACGTGTGTTGAAACTTGTTGATTTTTGCCGTCACAGCATAAAAGCGAACCATGTTTGCATCATATTGTTACATATGATGAAAATGGATTCTTTTCAACAATAGCAAACGTCATGCATAGTGGTTAGATAAAGAAGTGCCAAAACACAATCCAAAATGAATATTCACCAAAAAAAGCTAATTGTGTCTGTTTGGTGGGCCAGTGCTAGGTGTCATTTACTACAGCTCCATGAAACCTGGTAAGTCCATTACGGTAGATGTATACTTATACCAATTGAATAAAACCATTAGTGAACCCGCAATTAAACAACCAAGATTAATCAACAGCGACAGACCAGTTCTCTTGCAAGACAATGCTCAACCATATGTTGCATAAAGAATGCTACTCAAGTTATTGGAACTGAACTTGGAAATACTCTTGTCATCCTCCATATTCATCAGACTTTGTACCAGTTGACTATTATCACATTTTGCAAGGAAAAACTTCAAATCTGAAGATGCCAGTGATTTCATCATCTATTGTTCTCCAGAATTCATAATTACCCTACTGATAAAATGGCAAAATTGTGTTGATAATTTAAGTGCATACTTTGATTAACTGCATTGCTTTTTGCTGAGATAAAAATAAACTTTCAGTTCAAAATCAGACATTTCATTCTTAATGACCTTATAAATATATATAGTAGTCTTTTGACTAGGCAAGAAAAAACTATACACACTAATAGCATGAATGAAAGGAAGAAAGAGGAGGAAAAAACGGGATGAGAGTAACAAATTTTGTTCCCTCTGTACAGTCAAAGAAGGTGGGTAGAAGAAATGCGAGAGAGAACAAAGAGAGAAGAATATGAATAGATAAGATTAGAAAAAGGAACAGAAAGAAAGGATGAGATAGGATGAAATAAATAAGAGGTGTTGAGAACAAGAGAGAATTATTTAGTGGTAGTGAGAAAAGAAGAAAAAGAGATATATAGCAAGACAATATCATGAAGGTAGAAAAGAGAAAATGGCCACAAGAAGTGGGAAGAACATATGATATATATTATACATGCATATTAAATAAACATAATTAAGCTATCTGTCTTCTACAAAAACTTTTATGCTTTTACTTTTCAGTTTCTCTCTTCTCTGTTATGTCTTTGCTGTCTTTTCACTTTAATTTTCTGAATGTGAACCATAGCAAATCTACATAAATTTATTATTTCAAACACATTTTTCTTGTTTATTTCTTAAATCATTAATTGCATTTCAAAGTCCAAATTGTCATCATTTCACCCAGTCTTCCCATGCTTGTGTAACTTAGACAAAGACTTCTTGAAACTGTGTTCTATAGCTGAATGCCCTTTCTGGTATCAACCTTTGTTTTCTTGGTGCTTTTTCTTCTGGTTTTCAAATGTTGCAACCATTAAGTCGTTAAACACAGTGAGACTGTCATGTCTTGTTGAGGACATGACAACTTCTGTAATGCTGGTGTCACAATAAAATGCAACCAGTCACTTAAACTATGCAAAACTTAAAATTGTTCAAGGACACATTGTCCTCTGACCTGTTGAGGAGCGGACATTAACTCTATCTAAAACTGAGTTAAATCATAATGACCCATCCAATCCATGCCAACATGGAAAGTAGATGATCATAATTACAATGGTGGCATGTTTATATACAATTTTCCATTACCAAATTTCATTTCAAAGTACTGGTCAACCTGAAGCTATCATTAAAGACATTTGTCCAAAGTGTCATTTAATTGGATTGAACCAAAAAACCACGTGTATTTTTTTTAAGAATAGTAATACTGATGTGTTATTTTCGTCAGAAAATCGGATCACCTTAGTAGGTGTTTTTGCTGTAATTTAAAAATGCTGTTCCAATTTTTATATACTTAAGCAAAGTTCTGGTAACCCCATTGTATATGAAATTGAAGTGTGTGAAATATTTTGTAAAGCTCATTCTAAAGATAGAGGAATATTGAAATACTTTTATAAGTTGTAACTGAAACAAGAATATAATTTGATATTTATATTGGGCCATAAATTATAGAAATAAGTTTTTAAAGTGGATCTGAAATTAAGTTTGAAACTTGGCAAATATTTTTGGGGAATGGAAACAGAAATATGCCAAATTACAAACAGCTGTCTAAAACCATTATTTAAGTGTAATTATAATAATGCATTTTCTACATCTTAATCCCAACTAATATGACTATTATGACAACTACTGCAAAATTTCAGTAAGCTCAGTACCCCAGATGGTTTAGTTTATTAAAAATGAACAAAACTGATTGGAAGTTTAGAAAGTCTTTAAGGTAACAAGGTCAGCTTATGTTCCAGAGCCTAACAGAGTTTATACAGTGTTTATAAATGTTGTCTGTAATACCTTAAGCAAAAATGGAAGATAATGAAAGTGGTCTGATGGTGTGAGGAGAAGAGTTATCAATCACTGGAGCTGTACTGAGGATATTTGGATTTTTAAAGCAAAAAATTCTAAGAACAAGCAGTTTAGGACTGTCACATTATTGGCTTTGCAGAGCAGATCCTTTTTAATATCTTGTACTGTCAATTAGTAAAGTTCTTTTTGAAGAATGAATGCATTGATATATATCTATGTATACATACACACAAAAACGTAGAATTACAAAACATCTAGCTGTTTAGAGTGTACAGCCACGTAGCTCATAAGAGAAGCAAAAAATGTTTGGGAGATCTAGTGATTCTCTAATTAGACCCCACAAAAGACCTATGGTCTATGTCACACTAGCTGGTAGAGGAGGCTTTTAAAGACACTATGTCTCTAATATAACCGATGACTTTATTCTGGATTATTATTGCAACTTCTGTTTGAGATTTATTCCTGAATCTACAATATCAGAGTAGCACAAGCTAAAGAATGAAATTATGACTGGTTTAATGATCCTTTTTTGCTCTTGTTATAGGCATAGTAGTCAAGACAGCAGAGTTTTTAGTACTGTAGACAAAGACTTGCATGCAACAGCCATCATGGATGATTTGAATAATAACATCAATAGTTGGTGTATGTGTACCTTTCAAGGACCTGGAAAGCTCATCTTATGGTTAAGGATGAGCCTCTAACCATCATTTGTGTTAAAGAGAAGATACGTTCTACTTCACCTTATCTGAAATCACTATTCCAACATTGACAGAGCAAGCAGTCAAGAACTTGGGATAACATGTCAATGCAAGCTGAGACCTTGAGATTGAGCTTACAATGATTGACAAATTTGCTGCTTGCTCACTTCAAAGCTTGAGTATATCAGCACACTAGATTTTATAGCTCCTCTTGCTATTAGATAATATCTCAACTATTGTAACTAAGCAGCCTAAGCAGCATCTCTCTGTATAAACCACTTACAACTTTCCTTCAGCAACATTTTAGGAGAATTTTTGGTAACACTAAAGTTGAATCTACATCTGTGCTCGCCTTGGACCTTGTGGCAAACTACAGACAAGATCTACTTACGAAGTTAATGTTTTGAAAGGCTGCGTAGATAAGGCTTCATCTGTGAGCTGAAAGCAATGCTGAGTGAAGAATGAACACGAATTCCAGAAACAATATTTATATACATATTCAGTTAGCAATAAATACTAGAGGGTAAATGGCTCAGCTAACACGTTAATGTATGGTCAATCATTCCTTCTGGACCTTAAGCAGTGACTTAATGAGATGCTGTTATAACAACTGGTGGGCGAACATGTCTTGATTCTACCACAACTTAACAGCAACTGAAGTTGCCGGCTGTTTGCACGGGAATAATGACGTCAGAACTTGTCTAGGCACCCCCTCTCAACTGCTTAGAACTTGGTGATTAAGGAGAGATAACCGGAACTGCTACAACACAAACAAAAAAAAAGATATGCACTACAATGCTCCAATGGTACTAAAGTAGAAACTCCAATGATACTAAAGTAGCAGCCGGCAATGAAGTTACAATTGGTGTTTCAGGTAGCAGAGGAATAGTTGAAGTACTTGTTTCTTTCTGAGAGTATTCAGGCTTGGACTGCTTTCTGACTTGCCAAATTGGTAACATCAAATGAAAGAAGCCACATTTCCTCTAATAGGTTTGTGCAGATATAGAGGAAGCATAGGATAGTAGCATGACCAAGTTGGTCAGCATATGACAACTTGGGTTTCTGGCAAGCTAACATCTGTTGTATCAGATACCTAGTCCCAACTGCCTATGGCAGCTTACAAAGTCAGACCTTAAAAAGACAGTTTTTGTAAGTTTTGTCTTGATCAAAACAACGTATGTAGTATAAATGTATAACCAATTTTGGGGATACGTACAATTGTAATTGTCAATATTATGAAATCCCAACTTTAGACAAGATTCCATGAAGTAATAATGCAACAATATTCTTCACATATAGAGCAGTTGTGAAGTACCCTCCTGTCCTTTGTGTACTGAAAAAGAGTCCCTTCAGCAGCTTCCTCCGAGCTTTAGCTGCTAGCCACTACCATTGGTAGTGCTTAAGGTGGTTCCATAGGTGATCACAAAAGTCATTCAGTTCAATAGCCATTATCTCAGGAATTACTCAAAGCTGTAGAGCTGTCTTTTTTACTGTAGCATAAATGATTGTTACACTTCCGATAGCCTCAAGCTAGTAACTGAGAGGGATCAGTTGTCAGAGTAGAACACTTTGCTGAGACATACTCGTATTCTCAGATTTCACCAAGTAGATACCACATGAGAGCTGACTGTGACCTTGAAAGAACACCTGGAGGTTAACCAAATTCCAAAAGGTGACAAGGCAGTGCTGAAACCAAGGCTTGTGGGCATACTGAAGCCAATTGGGATATATTTTATAATCAAAATCACAGAGAAAGCTACTTGATAGTTCTGCATAAAGAATGTAGGTTTGTGATCTGCTTCTGTTGGGACTTGATCAATTTTGACTGGATTAACTGAGTACAGGAGTCTGATGTTAAAAGAAATGAAACTTAAAAACCCAGGAACGTTACTGATGATGATGATGATGATGATGATGATGCATCCTAGAACATTTGTTTAAAGTATCTTGGAACTAAGAATTTGACTATTATATTAAACTTTTATGTCAAAGAGCAATGTGAGTGTTTAACTACATAAGAGGTCAAAGCCAGTATGATGATTTATTATGTTTAGCATTGAATAGTAAATATATAAAACATGTCATAACTTCAAAGAATATTTTCATCATCTTCATTTAGCGTCCGTTGTCCATGCAGGCTAGAGTTTGACGTTTTCAAGCGGGACTGGCAGGCTGGTTGGCCACACTGAGCACTTGTCTGGTTTGCCTTAGTTTCTACGGCTAGATGTCCTTCCTAATGCCAACCACTCTGAGAGTGGTGGAGGGGGATGATTTTACATGCAACCCTCATGTGTGTCATTCACATGACACAGGGGCGGGGTTGGTGATTTTACGCGTCACCAACACGAGTGCCAATTGCATGGCAATGACGACTACCTCAACCATGCTTGGTGATTTTATGTGCCTGCCATCCACACGTGTGCCATTTGTGTGACACTTGGATTTTGGTGATTTTACGTGCCACCAACATGAATGCCAATTGCATGGCAACAATGACCACCTCAACCATGCTTGGTGATTTTACTTCCACCAACACGAATGCCAATTGCATGGCAACAATAACCACCTCAACTGCACTTGATGCTTTTATGTGCCACCAACACAGGCACCACTTGCCTCGCCACTGATCCGGGAGCGTCTCCCATGGTTTCAGGATGCCTCGACTGCAATTTTGACCACCATTGGGTGTTCCTATATGATACTGAGAGAACCAGTGTAAAAGTGTGTCCTGAGGAGTGCTTGTCTGCCTACAGCGGTGGAAATGCTACATCAGGCTCAATGTGTCCTTTCAAGTACAACACTGAGCCAGAGGCCTTGGTTACTGGTCATTTCTCTGGTGAGGCCCAGTGCCCGAAGGTCTGACCTCACCACTTCAATCCGTGTCTTCCTAGGTCTGCCTTTACCCCGAGTCCCCACCACTTTCAGAGACTGGAACTTCTTTATACTGCTATTTTCATCCCTACACATCACGTGACCATATCAGTGAAGTCATCTTTCTTGCTGACTACATTCAATGCCTTTTATACATAGCTTTTCTCTTAAGGTGCTGACACTCTGCTGATCATATGTGCAGACGTTGCACATCCACTACAGCATACTGCCTTCGTTCCTCTCTAGTCTGTGCATGTGTCTTTGACAGTCACAGTCCATGCCTCACAACCATGGAGCATGACCGTACGTACACAGGCATCATACAGTTCTACCTTTCAATCTGAGGGAGAGGCCCTTAGATACCAACAGGGAAAGGAGTTCTCTGAACTTTGCCCAGCCTATTCTTATTCTCCTCACTATACTCTTGGAGTACCCACCTCCACTGCTGATCTTATCACCAAGATAACAGAAGTGGTCAACTATTCCTAAACTCCTGCCTTGGTAGGGGATGGGTTTCATTACCGGAACACTGGCTAAGGATATTGTTCCTGCACATCTATTGCATACAAAGTCTACATTATCTGTCATTCTCCCTCTGATATTGATGCACCTCTTGTGTGTTCATAACTTACACTGGGTGCATCTAATGGAGTTGCTTCCTACACCACTCCTGCAAACAGCACAAGGCCATTTACCTGAAGGGATGAAGGGTCTCTCAGACTTTCTGTTTACTAACACTTTGGTCTTAACTACATTAACTCTGAGGCCTCTAGATTCCAGACCTTGATTCCAAATCTGGAATTTCCTCACAAGATCAGGGAGAGTTTCGGTAATGAGGGCAAGTTCATCATCATATAGTAACTCCCAAGGGCAGCCTGTCTTGAATTCCTCTGTTATGGCCTAGAGGACTATAATAAATGTCTTTTTTACTAGCCACGAAGGGCCGAACATTGAGGGGACAGCACAATTTTTTTGAGGAATGGGTACTCCTCGGGACACCATCATGTATGCCCCAGGATAAAAATTCACATCCTGTGTCCTGTGGATAGTGACATAGGGTGCTGTGCAAAGTTTTCCTCACCTCAGTGCACTGGTTGTACTTAACTTTGTGCTGGACAGTGATCCGAGGACTGCCTGTCCGACCCATCATGTGACACTCCAAGTGCAAATGAGTGCCAGCATGGCTTAGCAGACCCACTTAGCAGTCTGCACACGAAGTGCCTATCCACAGTGCAATGGATGAGACTTTCTTTGCTACTTTTCGGACCCTGCCGAGGCAGGGCCCCCTAGCGGGGTCAATAAATAGGAGACTCAGAGCAGATCCCTGATGGACTCCAACTTGTATCTTCAATTCCTCACTGTATTCGGGGCCTATCCTCACCCTGCTGGAGGAGTCTCTGTACATGGCATGGGTTGCACTCGCTATCCATTCATCTATCCCAAGTTTATATAGCATCCACTAGATTAGTGAATAGGGTATCTGGTCAAAGGCTTTCTCTAGGTCCACAAACGCCATGTATAGTGGTTTATCTTTGGCCAAGTATTTTTCCTGTAACCGCCTAATCAGGAATATAGCATCTGTTGTACTTCTCTCGGTTACAAACTCAAATTGCATCTCATCTAGTCAGACTCTCTCTCTAATTTTCTAGTGATGACCCTCTCCGTAACTTCCATCGCCTGGTCCAGTAAGTTGATACCCCTCTGTTTATTCCTATCTAAGGCATCTCTCTTGCCTTTGTAGCAATTAACTATGGTGCTGCTACACCTGTCACTGGGTATGACTCCATCATGAACTACTTGGTTCACAATCTTAGTGATTAAGTTATGGCCCACACCGCCTGAGATTTTAGGTATTTTGGCAGTAATGCCTGAGGAGCCAGCTTTCTTCCTATTCTTCGTGTCTTTAATCACCTTATGTACAATGGTACTACTCATTTGAATGGCCGGTCCCTCCACTGAGGCAACTGCGGACAGACTCTCCATGTCTTCCAGCATAAATCTAATATGACAGAAATAACAACAAATTCAGAAAGATCATATCAAAATTTCTTACCTAGACTTGAGTTTGACTTCAGTAGATGTGTAGATTGTTGAAACTGGTACTTTTCATTTCTGATATTAAATGTACTTTGTATTTAGACAGTATACCATCTAGTCCAGGAATTGAATCCACAATCTTATGATTGTAAGCCATGCACACAAACCACTAAGCTACATGTTCTTCTCTAATTTGAAATGCATTTTCTAATGATTTTTCTTATTTGTTTTATAGAATGTGGTGGACAATTACAGGAAACTTTGGTAACTTACTTCCAATAGATTGGTCTAAATCATATGCAAGGCAACTGCATACAAGAGCCTTAAATCTTTCAGAGAAGAAAGTAAGTATAAGTCTATATATCAATAAATAACTGTTTTTTTTATTCATTAAGACTTCTAGCTTTATATTTAATGCCTTGTCTGAGGTGGCCTGAATTGTCATAGTGTGATAAATTCTAGGAAATTTGAATTTGAATTGTTAGATATCAATTGCCTATAGGAACAAGTAGTTAATTACAGAAAAAGAAATAAAAACAAAAGATTGAGAGCAATATTTTAAACAAAGCATATCAATGTAAGTAGAAAAGACAAATACTTTGTTCTAAAGTGTAGACAATATAGTTGTCATCGTTGTCATCAACTAACAAATAGATAAACCAAAACTGATAAATTCTTTTCAAATGGTTGAAACAAGTAAAACAATAAAAGAATCACAGTTGCAATATGTTCTACTTTTAAATAAATGTCTTCATTTGACTTAAAGTATTTAGTTAGAAAAATGATGTCAGTATGTATGCATATAGTAGCATAAAACTAAATTAATTGTAGGTTAACCTAAAAGATTGATCAGTTGTTATGCATCACAAAAGATTGAATAATTGATAAAGTATTCAATTATGGTCTGATTTTGAAGCCTGCCTTATCCATTTTGGGTTTAGGAAATGAATACTAATAACAAATGGTGATCAGAAATTAAAATCAAGCTGAACATTCTTCAAATATATCTGACTAACAGTATTGGCGACTTTGCTCAAGGTTTCTTTAGCTATGGCAGGAAAAAAAATCTGATATCAATTTAAACTTAAAATGCTGCAAAACATCAATTGGTGTTCCATAAGTAGAAACAAAATAAAGGTTTTCCAGAATGTTGGCATTCATTTTTGGTCTGAGCTACTTTCTTTCATATGAAAATATCTTATGAGTTATTTGCCTTCGCTGATGCCATTTTTCTTCTATGTGTAATGCAATTATGTATACAGAAATGAGATTATAGATTTTTTTTTTCTTCTGAGTCGATTTAAATAATAAGGGTCTTGTTGGATAGCAATGCTCTATGACTATAGGTAAGGCTTTTTTTTTTCAGGAAACCAGGTCAATTGTTTAAGAGGAGTTCTGGTGTGTACGCATACACACAACGTCGCCTTTATGTGTATGTATATATATTTATATATGATGGCTACTCGCTCATTATCGAGTATGGATCATTGCGAAAGATTTCACTGTTAACAGTGCTGTGAAGGAATGTGACTTCTTAGCCCAGCTAAAGATCTACAAATCCTTCAACATAGTTGGCAGCTAAAATCTTTATCAGCTATAGCAGGTTGTAGTTGTGCTTCAAGTACCTCACAGATATTAGTAGAGTGTGAAGTAACACCAGCATCTGTATATATATATATATATAAATATTTCTTTTGTATATATAAATATACATATTTATATTTATATATGTAAATATACATATTTATATATATATATATATA